>VHIU01000118.1:0-42676 GCA_010577795.1 Isatis tinctoria | reverse complement strand
GTTGTTCGTCCGAGGGATATACTTGATTTGAAAATCTCTGCAGGTATTTATATATAAAAATTGAAATTTAATTACGAAAACATTAATTAGTAAATGAATAATTTATTTGTATTTATAGTAAACTATTACAAAGTTTTTTTTTTTCGACAAAGGCTTATTTTATTAAAGCCCACAAGTGGCGTTTGTACAAAATTTTCATACAACGAGATTTGAAATTAAGCCCAGCCCAAACCCAATCTAATGATCCAATAGGAAACAATTTTTCTTTTCTCTCTCTATTCTACTGTTTAATCTCTCTCTCTCTCTAGATCTAAGTTTTCTCTCCGTCAAGTTGAGTTTTCTTTACCGTCCGTCGGTTTTCCGACGGACCGGTTTTTTGTTTTTCGTGTTCGGATCTCCGGCGAGTCCGGTTTATATTGTCCGATCTTCGGTTGTATTTGTTTTTTTGATTTCCGTCTAAGTACGGTTCTTTCTCTTCCTTTCTACATGTTTTAATCTTTAGATCCCGATACAAAAGTTGATTCTTTCTAGCTTAGATCGTCGGTTTCTCTATCCTCGCTTTTTTGAATATGCTTCCTTGAAGCTTCTTCATCGCCGTGGCTGCCGTGAAGTGTTGGCGCAAGAAAATGGCGGATCTTCCATATCGGGAAGAGGAGCAAGGGTATTTTGAAGCTTACAGTGCTTTGCTGGGCGATTAAAGTTGAGGAAGATTACTTGATGTACCGGTTTTGTCCGTAGAAGGATTCTCCTCCTGGTGTTTGTGCAACTTCAGTGATGGCCTGAAACAGTGACGTTTTCCGGCAGCATCTCGATGATTTCTGTCAACTATTACAAAGTTATTTAAAAAAATATAATCTAGTGTTACACTAGAAAAAAAGTGAAAGAATTACATTTTAAAGTATTTTTTTATGGGCAATGTTAAAAAAAAAAAAACAGTATTCTTTATGGGCTTTCTGATTTGTTTTGGGCCGTTTGTAAATATACAAAGTTCATTTGAAAATTGAAAATTAGATTAAAAAAACGAATTTATGTCTGTTTGTCTGTTGTAACTTGTCTTGGTGTTTCCAAATCTTTCTACAGCTCCAGTGCCTGTGGGGTTTTCCCCATGGAGCTTCCTCTCTCTCTGTCTCTCCTCCTCATCCTCCTAGGGTTTTGGGGAGTACCACAATTCACGAGGCATGATCATCATTTTCCCCACTTGCCAGAGACTTCTCAAGCGAAGATCCCCAGAATTTCGGGAACTTAACTGATACGATTCTCATTTTCTCAGCCTCGGAACCAAGTCTTGTTTATTAGGCCATAGCAAAACTCTAACACTGTTTGGTATAAGGAGAAACAAAATCGGATTTTCTGAACAATGCCTACTCAGACATCGAGATCGGAGAAGGAAGACGCCGGAGAAGATGAGCTCCGACGGAATCCGTATCAAGTACTTGGCATCCCCAGCAATTCGACGGATCAGGAGATCAAAAGTGCCTATCGAAGAATGGCTCTCAGGTTATGTTTCTTGTCAACTTCTTGATTTCTTGAAAGTTTAAACTTCGGCTTAGATTTTAGTGGAAGTATTGTCTCTGTGTCTTGTTTTTTTTTTGTTTTTTTGTTTGGCTTGTATTGGTACATATATACTGAATTCTTAGTTATTCAGGTACCATCCTGATAAGAATCCCAACGATCCGGTTGCAGCGGATATGTTTAAGGAGGTTACATTTGCCTATGATGTCTTGTCTGATCCAGAGAACCGGCGTCAATATGACACAACTGGCTCTGAGGTTAGATTCATACAAGTCCTGAGTTTATTATTATTATTTTTTTATTTTATGTAGCGCCCGAGAGCTAGCATCATAGCACCATATTCTGACACTGTTTGCAAGTTTGTACCATATAGTGTGAAAGTTTGAAATCGGATAGTTTAACTTTGTAGATTAGACATATTTTGCTACCGGTTTCGTTAGAGTTGTAACAAACATCGTAATACTTTCAGCCTAAATCACTTAAGGCTATAGTTTCTAGTTTTATATTGGTTCGACTGTGATGTTTACGTAGGCTGCTGGTCCGGAAAATGAAGACCTTGAGCTGGATCTTTCAAGCTTAGGAGCTGTTAATACTATATTCGCCGCGCTGTTCAAGTGAGTTCTGTAAACAGACTTGCTCTACTCTCTGTTTTTGTTTTCATTTCTACATTAAATCTCCTTGGCTCTGAAGAGAAATCTTATGAAGTTCTTTACTTTTGTTTGGGAGATAATTAACAACTTTGACAAACTTTGTCCAACACAGTAAGCTTGGTGTGCAAATCAAAACAACTGTCTCAGCGAATTTGTTGGAGGAGGCTCTGAATGGTACGGTAACTACTTTGCCTCTTGCGGTTGGAAAAGTTGTCTCTAGGAAGGTACGATAATCATAGTTTTAGTAGGCTACCATTTTATTTTCCTTGCATTAATGTGGATTTTTCATCTCTGACATATTTGCTTCTCCAATAGGTTGAAAAGCAATCGGCTCACTTTTATTCTGTTACGTTAACAGAAGAAGAAGCTCAGGCTGGATTGATATGTAAAGTGCAGTCATCTGCTAAAAACAAATTCAAGGTTAGTTTGCGCAAACTCTTGCCTTTCGTGCTCAAGCATCTCGTGGTTGTTTTTCATTTTCTTTATTTGACCTTCTGTTTCCTTTTGCTTTCTAGTTGCTTTACTTTGATCAAGAAGAGAGTGGAGGGCTGAGCCTGGCACTACAGGTATGGAGTTTTTTTATTGTTCGGTTGCATTTTGATTATAAACTGACTAGTTATGTCTCAGGATGTAATCATTTGTTTATATTTTGTTGTTACATCTGTGCGATTCGGTATGAAGTTTGCTATTCTCGTTTAACATAAACGTCCATTTATGCATCCAATCGGATCCTCACAGCTCTTAAGTTTTTTCCAGTTTCTGAATTTTGTTTTTTGTTTTTTTCATTCTGCTAAAGGAAGACAGCAGGAAAACAGGAAAGCTCTCTACTGCAGGATTGTATTTTTTTGGCTTCCCTGTTTATCGTTTCGATCCCCGAGTTAATTCAGTTAACTATCTTCTCTACGCTCTTTAAGTAAACACCTTTATTTTGACCGCCATTTACTCAGTTTTCTCCCTCTGCTCACAGAGGGCTCTCTCAAGGGATCCAGAGACCGGGTTTTTCAAAAGGCTCGATGCGTTCCAACCGTTGGAGATCACCGAACTGAAAGCTGGATCTCATGTCTTTGCTGTTTATGGTACGTTTGTTTCACTTTTTTATCGGAATCACTTGTCCACTTTATTAGAAGCAGAGTAACCTCTCACTTGGTGTCATATTACTATAGGTGACAACTTTTTCAAAAGTGTTAGCTACACTCTAGAAATATTCTCATCTGCTCCATTCGTTAAGGAGAAAGAGAGTCTCCGGTCAACTGAAGCGCAGATAGTCTCTAAAAGAACCGAGCTATTGAAGTTTGAATCTGAGTATCATGATGTCTTTGCACAGTTCACAGAGATGGCTAGTAAATGCGCTGGGGAAGTACAAGAGGTGAGAGATAGCTCAAAACAATCACCCCTTTCTCCTAATTTCTTGATTACTTTACGGACAAGTAACTGAGTTTTGTTACGTCTGTAATGTAGATCGATGAGCTTCTCAAGAGGAGGAACGAGATATGTGCGGCGTACACAACTTTCCCTCCAACGAAGCAAGGTTCAAGCAAGAACAGGAGCTGGAGCAAGGGAAAGAACAAGAAGAAGAGCAGTCTTTTAATGGAAGCTAGAGAAGAAGGAGAAGGCACAGTTAGGGAGGAAAATGGAGTGAAGAAGAAGAAATGGTATAATATTCAGCTGAGGCAAGACAAGAAAAAAACCTGAAAAACATCTACTGAAATCGTGAGTTTATTTTCAGGCATATAGCAGCTCCATTCCAAAAATGATATACAATATGTTTGAGTGATAATCTTTAAGAAGTGGTCTCTGGTTTAGTACTTTGCCGGATTCAGATTTGCATACTCGTCTGCTTCTTCTTCGTCGGAAGCTTTGGTGAATTTATTTGTCCTGTTCGCCATTGTTGTTTCTTTCGGATTGGTCCTTCCAGATCTGGACACCACATTCAACAACCTCGAAGTCGCTGCTGAATTCAAACCCTACCTCTCTGCTAGTCACTTCTTCCAGCAAGTATGAGGGAAATAGAAACAGATGTTTGCTTCGAATCCTAGGTATAGTGTAAACATTGATCGCCTCAATGCCTTTGCCTATACGCCGACACAACAGTTGTTCGAATTCTCCGTGTTGCTGGTTAGGTGAAATCACTACACAAACCTTGAAAATGGTGAGAGGCATGTTACTGACCGGACGTATGGTCAAGGAATTTCCTTTGGCTCGGTGTTCGAACTCTACAGGCACTTCTCTTCCAGGTAAACAAGCCCAGCCTTGAACAAAATGTTTTGTTACAATTGCTTTCCGTGCTTCTCGGTCCAGTTTGAAGCAGTTCGCGTAATTGAGTCGCGTGTATGGAGTGTCATAAGGGCAAGTAAGTACCTCGTTTGATTCACAATCTTCACTAAGCGAACCTGGTAGTGATACGACTTTTCTGCAGCTGTTTAGATAAAGTTGAACCCACTGGAGACATTTCTGGAAATATGAAATCCTGTGCACACCAATGTAGCTTAGGTGTAGATGCCTTACACTTTGGGGAAGATGTGTTAATGCCTTTATCTTTCCTTTGCTGGTTATGGTGAGAACACGTAGACGAGACCATAGCCTTATCGACTCAGGCACTTGTTCTAGATCCTCGACTGAGATAGAGAACTGTGAAACGTTCCTAGAGATATCTGGAAAGTTTCTCAATCTTTGGCATGCTGTCATATCAACCGACTCAAGAGATGCCAAGTTCATGTGAGCTGGAATGACTTCTAGCTTCGTGCAGGCAAACATGCTCAACACTTTTAGCTTGTGAAGATTCGAAAAAGACGAGGGAATCTCTACCAGACTCTCGCAGTCATCCAAATTCAATCTCTCGAGATTTGTTGCATTTGAAAGATCAGGGAGTTCTTTCAGTTGATACGACATTGACAAATCCATCTTCTTGAGATTTTTAAGCGGCTGAAAGCAAAGCCAAAAAAGAAGACCATCAGAAGAAAGTACATATTCGTATATATATTCTTTCGAACTAAACAAATATATAAACCTGAGGTCCTTCCCAGAGCTTCTCGAGATGACTATTCCGCATACGGAGATCGACGAGATTTTGAAGATGACATCTCAAAGAAAGACTCTTTCTTGGGTATGCCTCCCAATGTAGCAACCTTAGACGAGGTGGAAACTCCAAGTCCTGAGGTACGCACACTCTGTCATTTTCACCCTGTTTTCTTTTGTAGACACTGAGAAATTGAAGGTTACGCATTCTTCTAAAAGCTCCCTCGCTTACAAACACTTCGCGGATTTCGGATGTGTCGAAAGATATGCCGGACACGTTTCGAGTTCCCTAAACCAAAATTCCAAAAATAGAAAGAAACTTTTAGCAACAATAGGTCAGATGTTTATCTTCACCAAAAGAAAGTGAAAAATAACTTACTGTATCATATTCAAGAACATCACAAATCTCATGAGCATCAATTAAGATGTGGCGTTTCCAAGGTTCTTGTCTATGAATGACTTGTCTACCCATTTGTTGAAGTAATGTGTGCATCACTATATTTCCATTGGTAGATATGTCTATAAGAGATGTATTGACTAAGTTTCTCAGCCCATGTTCGACATCCAAATTACAGTCACCAAGTATGGCTTTCACATAATCTTCAGCTTTGTTGTTGAAGAAGATTGCAATGTGAAGAAACAAAGCTTGATCTTTCTCATGTAAACTCTCATATCCTATTCTTAAAATTCTCTCGAGATCTCCATCAAGGCTAGTTTCAAGCCTATGCAGTATAACTTCCCATTGATCTTCACTTTTCCCGCGTAAAGATGAACCCAAAACACGGAGTCCTAATGGAAGATTACCACAAAGCTCTGTTACTCTTATTGCAAGCTTTTCTAAACCATAATGTGGAGAGCTTCTCCTAAAAGCGTAGCTACAAAAGATCTCAATAGCTTCTCCATTAGATGGAAAACCCACATGGTATGTATTGTTGATACCATATCGTTGCAAAAGCTCTTGATCTTTAGTAGTCACAATTATCCTACTTCCAGGACCAAAAAGATATATATCCTTAGCCAAAGCATCTAGTTGATCAAGACTATCGACATCATCAAGAACAACAAGAACCTTTTGGTTGCATAACCTTTCATATATTACATCTAAGTGACATATCTTCATGTCTTTTTGGTTCAAAATGTGAGAAAGAAGTTGTTCTTGTAAACGTAGCTTTGAACCATGCTCATCACAATCAATATTCCTATAACTTCTCCTGACATTTTCCATGAAATATCTAAGCGGAAAATCTCTCGAGAGATGGTTGTATAAAGCTCTTGCAATGGTAGTTTTACCGATACCCGCAGTACCAGAGATACCTAAGGTCATAGCTTCATCATTTTCTAAATGTAACAAAGATTGAATTTTTCCCAAATGAGCTTCAAGTCCTACCATCTCATCAAAATCCCTAGACCGTGTGGCATTTAGTTTGTCTAAAACATCTGTGGCAATCTTCTCAATCATTTTTGCTTCATTGTCCCTAACAAGAAAAAAAAAATGTTCTAAGAGATTAAACCTTATTTAAGTCCTTGTAATGAATCATCGGCTAAAAGAACTCATCCCTATGAAAGCTACTTACTAAATGACGACTTAAGATAGTTTAATAAATTTTTACTTGGTAGAAAACATAAAAGAACTTTAATAAATCGAGGGCTGACAACAAAAAAAAAAAGAACAAACCAGTTGAGGGAGTGTTCTCCGGCTATGTTGGCGACTTGAGTCAAAGCTTGGATCCAACTCTCCATCTCGGTCTCTGTTTTCCCATGGCAAGTTTTCTTGAAAGCCTTCCCAAACTCTCCCATCTGTTTCCTCACATGACATGGATCCACTTTGTAGAAAACCGTCATCACTATCTGTCCCGCAGATTCTTGACACTTCAAAATCTCCACAAGCTCGTTCAAACACCAACTTGAAGAAGCATAGTTCTCTGAGAGCACCACGATTGAGATTCTTGATTGTCTTATTGCCCGTATGAGTTCAGGACCGATGGGTTTGCTTCTCTCGATCCCTTCATCGTTGAACGTTATGATCCCATTGTGTTGAAACTGCTTTTGTATATGACTTACAAATGTTACACGGACATCTGGTCCGTGGAAGCTCGGGAAGATGTTGTATCTCCAGCTTCGAGAAGAAGAAGACGCCATGATACCGAAAGGGTAACTAAAGATATATTAATGATAACAATATCAGATAATTAAAGCTATATCTTTCTTAACATTTAGACCCAAAAAAAAAAATCTATATCTAGGGCTTGCTTGGTTTCCCCAAACCTACCGCAAACGTAATTTTTGCAGACGGTAGCTGTTGTTAGCATTTGACGACAATCACAGAAAATGCTTTTTACTGCTGTGAACCTCTCCTCCGATTCTAAAGCTGTAATAAATAAAAATATAAAATTTAAATATATACACCAAACTAAAATTTTCTAAAGAAATATATACTCAAATAGCATACACTGATGTTTTTGTCACAAAATATCACACCAAAGTGAAAATGACAAAAATAATATTCGTTAAGATTTAAAAACAATTAAACTAATGAATTTGGGTTCATAAGTTATTAATTAGGGTTTAGATTTTGGGTATTAAAGTTTACGGTTACGAGATTGAAAATAAACGAATGAAAAGTAAAAGTATAATAGTATTTCTCCTCTTTAATGAATGTTATTTGTCATTTTCATTCTCGTGTGCTATTTTCGTTATGAAAGTGTGCTATTTTGAGAATTGCCATTTTCTAAATATAATATTATTCTCCACAAAAAGCAATTTCTCAACACTTTTTCCATTAAAATCATAAATTTTATCAAAACAGAAAACTTTAAAAATAAATATAAATATTATATGCATTATATATTATTATTAATTATATTTGATTAATATTTTATGTTTTATCATAAAAATATGTTTTTGATACTTTTTATAACTATATAATGTGTTTATATTGCTAATTTATTGTCTAATCGTTACTTCAATTACTAATAAACCAGTCATAACTATCTCGCAAAAGCACTAGTTTTTAACTGCTACACTAGACATATAAATCGCTTAGTAACATCCAATAGCACAACCACCAACTTTGGTAAACTCTTGCACTTGCACCCACGATCGCTGAGTTTAAACCAATGAGCATTTGCTACATTTTGAAACTTAAATTTCTAAAATGACCCATTTTTTAGAAAAAAGGGCATCCTCCTTTTTTAAAGTAGAAATTATTTTTGGGATTAAAGTCTTAAAATGATATATTTCGTACTACTTCCTCTTGATTAAACCAGTCAGACTCTGCCAACAAGTCAGTAAATTAACGCAAACGCCTAATGAGATATTAGAAACGTCAATTAAAGATAAAACACAAGAATAATAAATATTTAGTTAAAGAATATCTTAACAAGTTTGGCCCAAGTTTTTGAAACACTATTCAATTAAATATTCTTTTTTTATTAAACTCTGAGATTTTATAGGTAAAGGAAAAACCAAAGTTCCAACCTTAAAAGGAAAAGGCAAAAGAAATATAAAAAAAACTTAGACCAAACCACAAACGGTTGCAAAACCGATATGAACGAGCAAACTTCCGCGAAAAAGAACAGCCTTCTTCCCACAAATCAATATCGGCAGCTTCTGATTTGAGGAGCTGTTGAAGCCACATAAGTCTATTCCTCGCAATATACGATTGGTATTTCTAATGCAGCTCTATTCGCTGTAATAGATGTGATCAAGGGACCAAACACGCATAAACTTTTTCTATACATAATATTTAATATTCATATCTTTTTGTTTACATTTAGATCTAATTTTTGTACACTTCAGACTTTTTGACTATCAATGGAAAAGTATAACCTCTTTTTTTTTTTTTTGCCGTCTAGAAGATTTGTTATTCATATCAAAGAAAAGTATTACAACCAAAACCCAAACGAGGGAAACTTAGCCCAAAAGAGGGAAACTGAGCCGGCGGAACAAACTGCAATCCCCGGAAACAAAGCTCTATCAAAGGGAAGCATACAACAAAAGGAAAAACGACTTTAGACCAAAATCCGATATAATAACTTAAAAGCTGCAATACTTCTGAAACTTCTGGAAACTTGAGCACGAGAATACCGTTGCTGCTCGCAGCACGCCGAACGATAACATCTTCTTTCTCCCTCGAAATAAGATGACAAGACTTCCTCTCCATCATCAAAGAAACATGGCTTCATAACCCGGCAAGCAGAACCTAATGATTCTCAAAGACTTCCAGATGCGACGATGATGGATAACACTGGATCCGACCACTTAAACGTCTAGATAGAAACCAAATCGAACCAAGAACAAGGAGCAAAGCTTAATCCCTCCAAGAAACACCGAGAACTTTTCCAAAAAAAGTATAACCAAATTAAAGTGTCTAAAACACCGAGAACTTTTCCAATGGAAAAGTATAACCTCAATTAGTTTCTTTAATTTTTTAGTATGAAAAAAGTGTACATAATTTTCCAAAAGTTTGGAAAGGTCATTATTAATGCAAACGCGTAATGAGAGGAGAAACGTCAAAGAGAGAAAGATTTCTTTCTTTGTTTTCAATCCAAGACATCTACAGTTAGGACTTTTGACTATTTACAGAAAACAACCTTAATTAATTTCCTGAACGTTCTAGTAGGAAGAAAAGTGTACATATTTTCTCCAAAAGTTTGAAACATGTCATTGACTCATTGTTAGTGATGACTTCTAGTATTGACTGAATCTGGTTGTGATAAGTGGGGAAAGATACGGCGAACTTTCAGTACTCCAACTACTCATAGAATAAGCCATGATTTTAATACAAATTTTTGTAAGAATAACTACAACAATGATTCAACAGACAATTTTATCCAGTCTATCAAGATCCATAATAATAGCTGGAATTTACTTGTATTACACCATGACAAAAAATTCTACATGCATTAATCATTATGCTGAAAATGTCTTCAGTAAAAATTTACCTTCATTAGTCTGCCAAAATTGCATCATCTGAAAATCAAACTCCATATTTCCTAATGTAAAAGCATTAGTTAATATTTAGTCGACCACTAGATTAAAAAAGCTTGTACTTGTTCCCATGTTTTGAAATATTATACACAAAACAAAGTAGGAAAACTGTGATAACAACTCTAGGTAAACTGTAACGATTTTCAAGTAATAACACATGTAACGATTGACAAAAAAAAAAAAAACACATGTATATATTGTTGGGGTGTAAATCTCTGTACAAAAGTTTAGGGTCCAATAAAAAATAATCAGAAACCTAGAAACAGAGTAAAAACATTATCGAAATGAACAGACACAAAACAAAGTTGAGTAGGAAGCTCAGATTCAAAATCGTTTTGTTGCAAATTGATTTGTTTAGTGCGGTTAAATGCAGCATTCACATGAAGCATTTGACTGAGAAATTGTAAAATATCTGAATGAGTCTCGATAAAACGTACATATGCACTTGATCGAGTCTGACACAAAATTACTGTATATAGATTAGAATTTGGACGAAATTAAAGTGTCTAAAATTACAAAAGGCAAAGATATATACTTTAATTTATAACAATAATTTTAAATTATTTTTTATAATTTTTTTTTGTTTATTACCAAAACACCTTAAATAGTGGTTTTCTTACAAAAATAGAAAACAAAAATTTTTACAAAAAGTTTCAAAATTTAATTTGTCACGAAATACATAATTATAATAATATTTTATGTCTGTAAAGGTAAAATAATAGTTTCTCCGCCAAATCCACAAACTTACATTTTTCTATCAAAACAACAAAATCAGATTTTCTCGCCAAAACCATAAAATAATTTTTTTCTGCCAAAATTGTAAAGTTATGTTTTTCACAAAATCGCAAAATCACATTTTCCGCAAAAATTCCAAAGTCATGTTCTCTGCAAAAACTATAAAGTATGTTTTCCCGCCAACACTACAATACCATGCTTTCCTCGTTAAAACTGTAGCATCACGTTTTTTCGCCAAAACTATAAAACCATATATTCTAGCAAAATCGTAGTTTTTTCATCAAAACCACAAAATTTTGTCATTCGGCAAAACCTGCCAAAAAAAAGTTTGTTGAAATCGAAGAATATATATTTTCTGCTAGAACCACAAAACTACATTTAGTTGTAAATATAATTTAGATCAAATACTAAATGTAAATAGCTAATAATATAAATAAAAGTTGAAATAAAATTTAAAAATAATTAAAATATGTTTATTTTAGTCATTTTCTTAGTAAATGCATTTAAATGGAGATGTAAATTCAAGAATATACAAACCAAATCGATATAAACGTATTTAAACACAGCAAGGTACATCCAAATGCATTATCCAGATACAATTTTACAAACATATACAACATGCAGATGGAGCATTTGGAAGCACAAACGACCATGCCTGAAAAATGGAGTGAGAAAAAATGGTATCATATTCAGCTGAGGCAAGACAAGAAAAAAAACTGAAGTCTTGAGTTTTTTACAGGCACATAGCTACATTCCAAAAATGATATACAATATGTTTCAATGATAATCTCTTTAATACTTTTTAAGAAGTGGTATGTGGTTTCGTATTGCTTGGCCTGATTCATCTCTTTGTACGTTTAGCCGTATTTAGATTCACATACTCGTCAGCTTCTTCTTCGTCGGAAGCTTTGCTGAATTCATACGTATCCTGCTGGTTGCCGACGTCTTCTTCCTCACCATACTCATCTTGGTATCCGCCATTGTTGCTTCTTTCAGATTCGTCCTTCCAGATCTGGACACCGCATTCAACAATCTTGAATTCGCTGTGGAACTCGAACACTAACTCTCTGCTCGTCACTTCACGGAACCGTTCTTCTTCAAACAGGTAGGAGTGAAATATGAAGAGATGTTTTTTTCTGAATCCTGGGAACTGCGTAAAGACTGACCTCATCAATGGAGAGCTCTTCGTCGCCTTTCCTTATACGATGACACCGTAGGTGTTCGAATTCTCTGGTTTGCTGGTTAGGAGAAATCACGACGCAAACCTTGAAAATGGTGAGAGGTGTGTCACTCATCGGGAGTATGGTCAAGGAGTTTCCTCTGGCTCGGTGTTCAAACTCTAAAGGCACTTCTCTTCCAGGTAAGCAAGCCCAGCCTTGAATAAATGGTTGGGTTATAATAGCTCTTCGCGCTTCTCTATCCAGTTTGAAGCAGTTTGTGTAGTTGAGTTGCGCATATGGAATGTTATTAGGGCACGTTAGTCTCTCCACTTGTTCACAATCTTTCTTACGTGAATCTGGTAGGGATGCGAGTTTTCTGCAGCCGTTTAGATAAAGTTGTACCCGCTGGTGACTTTTCTTGCAATATGGAATCCTCTCAACACCACTGTAGCTTAAGTGCATATCCATTACGTTTTGAGGAACATGTGTTAACGCCTTCAGCTTTCCTTTGCAGATTATCTTAAGAACACGGAGATGAGACAAAAGCATAATCGACTCAGGCACTTGTTCTACGTTCTTGACTGAGATAGACAACCGTGAAATGTTCTTAGAGATGTCTGGAAAGTTTCTCAATCTTCGGCATGCTGTCATGTCAACGGATTCTAGAGATGCCAAGTTCATGTGAGGTGGAATGACTTCTAGCTTTGTGCAGGCATACATGCTGAGCGCTTTTAGCTTTTGAAGATTCGAAAAAGAAGAGGGAATCTCTACCAGACTCGCGCAATCATCCAGATTCAAATTCTCGAGATTTGTTGCATTTGAAAGATCTGGGAGTTCTTTCAATTGATAGGACTTTGACAAGTCTATCTTCTTGAGTTTTGGAAGCGGCTGAACGTAAATTTAAAACCAAAAACCACAACAAAAAAAAACGATCAGAACATAGAAGAAAAAATACACATTCATTGTATATATTCGAATTAAATAACTACTCCCTTTGTTTCTAAAATATATTAAAAAAATATTTCAGAAAGATAGATTTTTTTACGTTTTAAAGAATTTTTTATTGATTATTAACTGATAAATTGTAGGATGCTTTTCATCTATATATTTTAATTGATTTAGAAACTTATATAAGATTTGCTAATCTGTGTAAAGTTCAATAATTTCCAAATATAACAATTATATTTTAATAAATATTTACAAATCCATATGTTTTTCCTCGGATTTATTTCTTTATACTTTTAACATATAATTCCTTCCACTTCTACTATCAAATCAGATCGATAAATAAATCTATATGATTAAATAACACCCGATTTCAATTAATATTTAATATGTGATTTTGATAATGCAATAGCACTTGATTTTGTTTGAATTTGTAAATCCATTAAAATCTTATAACCAATAACTCCTACTAAATTTTAAGAAAATAATCGAATTTTTTAATTACAATTGATTTAAATTTATTTGAAAAGTGTTAATTACAGAAAATGTTACATTTATTGTCAAATTTTAATATGTTTATTAACATGTATGAAAACACCAAAAAATCTATTGTATAAAAAAGGATGGAGTATAAAACAAACCTGAGGTCCTTCCCAAAGCTTCTCGAGCTGGCCATTCGGCATATGGAGTTCGACCAGATTTTCAAGATGAAATCTCAAAGGAAGTCTCTTACTCGGGTATGCCTCCCAATGAAGTAACCTAAGACGAGGTGGAAACTCCAAGTCTTCAGGTATGCTCACTCTTTCATTTTCATCGTATTTTCTTCTATATACACTGAGGAACTGAAGGTTACGCATTCTCTTAAATGCTCCCTTGCTTACAAACACTTCACTGATTTTGGACGTATCCAGTGATATGCCGGACATAGTTCTAGTACCCTAAACAAAATTCCAAATTAGAAGACTGTTAGCACAATAGGTAAATCTTCACTAAATGAGTTGTTTAAAGTAAAATTGAGTTGAACTGACCAATACGGAAAAGGAAAAAAGTGAAAAAGAACTTACGGTGTCATATTCGAGAACATCACAAATTTCATGAGCATCAATTAAGATGTGGCGTTTCCAAGGTTCTTGTCTATGAATGACTTGTCTACCCATTTGTTGAAGTAATGTGTGCATCACTATATTTCCATTGGTAGATATGTCTATAAGAGATGTATTGACTAAGTTTCTCAACCCATGTTTGACATCCAAATCACAGTCACCAAGTATGGCTTTCACATAATCTTGGTCTTTGTTGTTGAAGAAGATTGCAATGTAAAGAAACAGAGCTTGATCTTTCTCATGTAAACTCTCATATCCTATTCTTAATACTCTCTCGAGATCTCCATCAAGACTAGTTTCTAGCCTATGCATTAGAACTTCCCACTCATCTTCACTTTTTCCGCGTAAAGATGAACCCACAACACGGAGTCCTAATGGAAGATTACCGCAAAGCTCTGTTACTCTTATTGCAAGCTTTTCAAAACCACAATGTGGAGAGCTTCTCCTAAAAGCATAGCTACAAAAGATCTCAAGAGCTTCTCCATTAGATGGAAAGCCCACATGGTATGTATTGTTGATGCCATATCGTTGCAAAAGCTCTTGATCTCTCGTAATCACTATAATCCTACTTCTAGGACCAAAAAGATATATATCCTTGGCCAAAGCATCTAATTGCTCAATACTATCTACATCATCAAGAATGATGAGAACCTTTTGGTTGCACAACCTTTCATATATCACATCTAAGTGACATATCTTCATCTTATTTTGGTTCAAAATGTGAGAAAGAAGTTGTTCTTGTAACCGTAGCTTTGAACCATGCTCATCACAATCAATATTCCTATAACTTCCCCTGACACTTTCCATAAAGTATCTAAGTGGAAAATCTAGAGAGAGTTGGTTGTATAAAGCTCTCGCAAGGGTAGTTTTACCAATGCCTGCAGTACCAGATATTCCTAAGGTCATAGGTTGGACATTTTCTAAATGTAACAAAGATTGAATTTTTCCCAAATGAGCTTCAATTCCTACCATCTCATCAAAATCGGTACACGGTGTAGCATTTAGTTTGTCTAAAACATCTGTTGCAATATTCTCAATCATTTTTGCTTCATTGTCCCTAACAAGAAAAAAAAAATTCTAAGAGATTAAACCTTTTTGAAGTCATTATAATGAAAAACTCAACCATAGACAACTTATAGTATTTTACCATTATTTTTTTTTTTAAAAAGGTTGAAGAGAGAGAGACAGTTTCTAGTTTGGGAAACTTTCATAACTCTCTTTTAGAAACTTTCTACACAGATGTCATCTTCTCATTTGTTTATGCTTTTAATATAAAGAAAAAATTAATTATTTAATAAAATTATATTAAAATATTAATAAAACTTTTTTGAGAAACTCAAGTGGATTTCTTTAGCGATGGGGTTACTCTTAGGGTCGAGCGTTTATACCTAAACTCGAAATCCAATCCAAACTCGATTCGAAAAAATCAAACCCATTCTACTTTAGATCTATTTGAATGGGGCTTAGCGTTAAGTATTTTGGGTATTGGGTAATATTCGATTCAAACCGAATTATCCGAACGAATTCCCGATAACTAATTAAACATATTGGTATACTTTTGCGTAATTTAGGTGAGTTTCAGGTAGTTTTTAAAATAGAATTTTTTGGTTAATTTTGATTTTTAGAGTAATTTGTAAAGTTTTTTTTATTAGAAATTTTGGGTATTACAGATATTTTTGAGTAATTTTGGATACTTTTATATAGTCTTTTCTATATATTTTTGGTATTTCAGGAGATCATGTAAAACCTGATCCGGACAAACTCAAAGTAAACCAAACCGTACCTGATCCAAAATTATAAATACCCGAATGGGACTTATGTGTTTGGTACCAAATATTCGTAATCCCAAAAACCCAACCTAAATCTGAATGGAATGGATATTCGAATGCCGACCCCCCAACGAAAGTTACTAACTTAATGACAAATTTAAATTGTTTAATAACTTTACTTGGTAGAAAGAAGAAAAAAAACAGGAAATTGAGGGAAGAAAAAGTAAAAGAACAAACCAATTGAGTGAGTGTTCTCCGGCTATGTTGGCGACTTGGGTCAAAGCTTGGACCCAACTTTCCATCTCGGTCTCTGTTTTCCCTTGGCAAGTTTTGTTAAAAGCCTTCCCAAACTCTCCCATCTGGTTCCTCACATCACATGGGTCCACTTTGTAGAAAACCGTCATCACTATTTGTCCCGCAGATTCTTGACACTTCAAAATCTCCACCAGCTCGTTCAAACACCAGCTTGAAGAAGCATAATTCTCCGAGAGCACCACGATTGAGATTCTTGATTCTCTTATTGCCTGTATGAGTTCAGGACCGATCGGTTTGCTTCTCTCGATCCCTTCATCGTTGAACGTTATGATCCCATTGTGTTGAAACTGATTTTGTATATGACTTAGAAATGTTACACGGACATCTGGTCCGTGGAAGCTGGGGAAGACGTTGTATCTCCAGCTCCGAGAAGAAGAAGAAGCCATGAGAGACCGAAAGGGTAATTATAGATATATTAATGATAAGTATCAGATAATTAAAGCTATATATATGTATAAAGAACAAGTCAGTAGATTAACGCAGACCCCTAATGAGAGTAGAAACGTCAAAGAGAAAACACAAGAATAATAAATATTTAATTAAAGAATATCTTCTTGACCAAAAAAAAAAAATGAAAGAATATCTTAACAAGTTTGGCATGAGTTTTTCAAGTTTTTGATACACGATTCAATTATATATTCATATCTTTTTGTTTCCACTTAGATCTAATTTTCATACACTTTAGACTTTTTGACTACTAACGGAAAAGTAAACCTTAGTTAATTTATGTTCGAGTATGAAAAAGGTGTACATATTTTTCTCTAAGTTTGGAAATGGTCATTATTGGTGATGTATTGACTAATCTGGTAAAAATAAGTAGGAAAGACTTGGCGATTTTTCAAAACTCTGCATGTTACTCAGAGAATAAGCCATCACAATTTTGTTCTCGCGACTGGATATATATATTTTTTTTCTCTGAACTTTTTCAATATGTTATTGACAACAAAATAATAGCAAAACTTTGAAAACAATTCTAGGTAACTAATTATAACCATTTTTTATTAAAAACACATGTACATGTACATTGTTTGCATATAAATTCCAATCCAAAAATTAAGGGGAAAAATAGAGGCTCAAAGAGAAGTGAAAACCATCACCAATATAAAAAGATACGGAGCACAGTAAGCAGCCTCTAACCATTTGGAGTGGACGATAAAATCAAAAGTTAAATGGTTATACTTGGAGTCAACTTCATAGTAGACTAAATTAGAACCATTCAAAAAGAACAATTCTATGATTTGACTAAAAATGGCTGATTCCAATGAAGTGGATACAGTTAATATCAAATTAGACTAGTAAATGAAATCGTTAAACACGATTTTGAATTATAAAAAACAACAAGAATAATACAGAAAGAGAAGGAACAACTTCCGCCACACTTGACTAAACACTAGTTTTCCACTTAACCAAAAATTATATGTTCTTATTCTTGAAAAGGCCTTGAAATCAAAATAGTATAAAATTTGTTCCCAAATTTATTCTAAATTTCTGTTAAATTCATCCATGTTGTTTTAGAACCCACTTCCTGTTTATTTTGCTCAAAAGCAATCAAATTATTTGTTTCCCATAAAATGAATCCGATCTCTCAAATTATTTTTATTTACAAATTTAGTAGTTGTCGGTTACAAAAAAAATTGATTTTTTTTTTGTATATCCTAATAATATTCAATGTTTTATTTATGGTTTACGGAAGCCAAAAAAACGTTGCAGATGCTCTGAAGCACCGTGCCATTGCAACAACTAGTAGAACTGCTAACATCGCGCATGCGCGGGTGGAATTTCATTGGTTATATATTTACTTTCTTCGTATCATCTTTATTTTCAATAAAATTAAAGCAATCCATAATATTTATATATTTATTTGTTTGTTGTATTATATTTTAAGAATTACTATATAATTATTATATATATTCCTCAACCCCTAATCAAACATAATAGTTGTGAAAAACAAAGCAAAATGTTTAACGAATAAATGAAAACAGTTTATGGTTTTCTTAGAAGGGATGAGATTACAAATACTTGATTCCTTGTTTTTGTCTTATACTGGGCGGTTGTCTTTTGTTCCATTGAAGTTCATATGTGAAGTATGTAATTTATCAGTAAAACTCATATATGTTTTATGTTCGTTACGTTTAAACTTTTTTATTGTAATTTAATAACTCTTTACCTTCATTTTTCTTTTTATACCCATTGGTTACGTTTCATTCATCCGTGTTGATAGTTCCTTCTCTTCTTCGTTATCTGTAGGTGAAGATTTATAGTTATGAAAAATAGTTGGTTTGATTTATAATAAGTAAATATATTATACAGATAGATACTTATTTTCAGCTGAAGGCAATCTAAATAAAGCTTTTTGTACACAATATTTGTGACATATTTTTTTCTCTGGTGCGTTTTAGAAGTGCATTTCTTTTATATGGGGTTTCGTTGGTTATATATTTATTTTATTCGTATTATATTTATTTTCAATAAAATTATAGCAATCCATAATATTTATATATTTATTTGTCTGTTGTATTATATTTTAAATTTTGGGATATAATTATTATATATTTATTTGATTTAATTTATAATAAACAAATTTATGGAGATAAATACTTACTTTCAGCTGAAGGCAGTCCACTAAAACCTTTTTTGTACACAATATTTATGACATACTGTTTTCTCTGGTGGGTTTTCGAAGTGCATTTCTTTTATGAATGAATTGTGGTACATGAATCATTTTGAGACTTTAATCACAAAAAGGACCCCGTGCTTTCAAACTGAGGACGCCCAAATACAAAAGAAATGGTCATTTTCACAATTAAAGTTTCAAAATAAGTCACTGTAGCAACTGCCCCTTCTTTTATCTTGTTGACTTCATATCTTCAAAGCCTTCCGACAACATGCTTTTTGGAGCAAACTAAATAAGCCATTCTATTTTGACAACAAAGGTGGGCCGAGATAAAAATTAAAATAAAAAACAGAATGTGAATTCTGTTTACTAGTGGGTTCATTAAATATTTTTTTTTGAAATATACATTTCATTGTAATACCAAGATAAGGAAAACAAAAGAAAACAGAATTGTAAAATGAGTTTTGTAAAGTATTGGTTTGAGATATAAAGATCATTATAACAGAAAGGCAGTGCCGGACCTAGGCTTAAAGCCCATAAAGCAAAGTTTTAGGCGTCAAATATAATAACTATTATAGGGATAACAATTTCAATTAAATCATTTAGTGCAGTGGTTAGAACTCTTTCCTAACCTCTAAGGGGAGACAATTACTATGAGAATCATATTATTTTTATCAGTTAGATCAGCTTGGCTATAACCCCCTGATAACCCCATTGGACCAGATGGAGCCAAAGCATCATCGGAAGCTCTAAAGTTTCACGGCAATAAAAAGACTCTCAAACCTGGTTAGAAGTAGAACCATATAAAAAGCCTTAGTTGTCTTCATAGTTCTTTTGTTCCTATGATATATGGCTTTTTGATACATCTTGCAGATAGCAGCTAAGGGTGTGGAATCCATCGCTGACACAATGAGATAGAATAATACAATTAATATCGGTACTGGACTTGCAGGCAAATGGACTTATATAAAGACGAGGTTCCTTTAAACAGATTTCATCAGCCTCAAAGTTTTGAAGTTATTAAAAGGTTTCTTCTAAATTGTTAATGTAATCATTATTTTCATGGCGCTACTTGCTTAGCTGGAACACTACAAGAAAACGTTGAAATTTCGAGGGATATTCCAAGGGAAAATGATTTC
Organism: Isatis tinctoria; assembly: GCA_010577795.1. Classification (NCBI taxonomy): domain Eukaryota; kingdom Viridiplantae; phylum Streptophyta; class Magnoliopsida; order Brassicales; family Brassicaceae; genus Isatis; species Isatis tinctoria. Next base: position 22,730 of record VHIU01000118.1, on the reverse strand, counting down.
CTCGAAAATTTCTGACGAAAAACCGAGGAAACTCCGAGAAGAGGGAGTTCGTCGGCATTTCGTCGGAAAATTCCGAGGAAAGCATGTTTCCTCGGAATTTTCCGAGGAATTTCCGAGGAAACGAAAAATTCCGAGGAAACGGGGTCCGTCGGAAATAACCGACGGATATTTGTAAGATACCGAGGAGAGTTTGGAGCCGTTAGAGAACCGTTTGGAGAGCCGTTGGGCGATTTGAAGAATTCCGAGGAAATTCCGAGGAAAGACAACTATTCCTCGGTATTTCCTCGGAATTTCCTCAGTATGTCGGAGCCGTTAGAGACCCGTTGGGAGAGCCGTTGTGCGATTTCAAGAATTCCGAGGAAATACCTAGGAAGAGTTGTTTTTCCTCGGAATTTCCTCGGAATTTCCTCAGTATGTCGGCTAAATTTCATCTACAAATACAACCACCCCTCTTCCTCTTCTTTCACTCCATTTCTTCTTCATTCCTCCCAATATCTTTACACACGATTTTGCTTTCAAAAAAACATGTCTTCTTCAAATTATTATCATTCTTGTATGGATCGACCTCATTTGGATCCGAACACGAAATTGCTTACGAAAGAATACGAACGAGGTCTAAAGGAATTCATGGGGTTAGTTCAGCGACAACCGGAAGCTGAAACAGGTAAGTTAAGATGTCCTTGCTCTAATTGTAAAAATAGAAAGGTTATTAAAGAGTTGGATGTTTGGACACATATTTTTTTAAATGGGTTTACACGAAGTTACAAAATTTGGTATCATCACGGGGAAACAGGATATGAACCTGGTAGTACTAGCGAACCTCGGCCGGCGGTTAGATTAGAAGAACTAATTAGAACGGATTTAGATTATGGTGTAGGTATTGAGCAGATGGTAAATGATCATTTTAGAGGGGAAGATTTACCCAATGCAGAAGCTAGGAGATTTTATGATATGTTGGATGCTGGAAAGCAACCTTTGTATGAAGGTTGCAGAGATGGTCATTCAATTTTATCATATGCTACAAGACTGATGGGCATTAAAACAGATTATAACTTGGCTGAAGACTGTGTGGATGCGATAGCTGATTTTGTAAAAGGTATTCTACCTGAGGATAATGTAGCTCCAGATTCATACTACGAGGTTCAGAAACTCGTATCTGGTGTTAGTTTACCGTATGAGGTAATAGATGTATGCAGCGACAACTGTATGATTTATTGGAGGGCGGATGACCAGCGGATTACATGCAAATTTTGTGGGAAGCGTCGTTACAAAGATACGAGTGGAAGAGTTCGAGTGCCATATAAAAGGATGTGGTATTTGCCTTTGAAGGAAAGGTTACAGAGGTTGTATCTTTCGGAACGCACAGCACAACGAATGAGATGGCATGCGGAGCACTCAACAGATGGTGAGATTAGACATCCTTCAGATGCAAAAGCGTGGAAGCATTTCCAATCAAAGTATCCCGACTTTGCATATGAGAGAAGAAATGTCTACCTTGGATTATGTACCGATGGTTTCAGCCCGTATGGGAAGAGTGGAAGACAATATTCTCTATGGCCAGTTATTGTTACACCATATAACTTACCCCCAAACTTGTGCTTGCGACGAGAGTTTTTGTTTCTCTCCATTCTCGTTCCCGGACCAGAGCATCCTAAGAGATCACTTGATGTGTTTCTTCAGCCACTAATGATGTACGAGTTTTAAACCCTATTTCCTACTGCAAGTGCACAGCAAATCAGAGTAGTACTTAGGGGTCGATCCCACGAAGACCAAGTTCACACTATGGTTTAATGAGCTAAAATCTAGAGCTAAGAGATTCAAATAAGGGTTTGTTGAAATCATGACTAACAAGATATGTAAATAAATCGGTTTAAACAATAATAAAGCAGGCGTTAGGTCAAGGCAATTCGCAGGAAATTCAGAGCAAGGTCAAACAACTATTCAGGTTTTTATTAAGAACAAGTCTAGAACTCAAAAACAAGGATAATATTAATTCACTCTCGTGATACTAATAACTTTATCTAGCAACCTAAAAATCCTAACTCTCGTTGGCATCAGAATCGCAGATAAGCATTAATGATCAGGTTTGATTTGTTCACAACTCTCCAATACATCTACTCTCGCAGGTAATGAATGAATTGCTCATCTAGATCTCTTCTAGAAACCTAGCAACTCTCGCTTTCTAGATAAACCTAAGATCATAAATAGATTGGCCAAATCGATTTAAGCAATAAGAACAACCTAGATGAAGACTACCGATTTTGATTCCTATTTGTGTTCAACCCTAGCTCATGAATTCCTTTGAAAACCTTAACCTAACTAATAGATCTACTCAGACATAATCAAAGATGAAAGAAATAAAACAGATGAATAAAAAGAATGCATCAAATCGATATTAAAAATAAGAGGTACTAGGGTTCAGAAATCTTCTCCAAATTGTAGCTTGAGATCTTCTCCCTTACAAAATAATTCCCAAAAAGCTCTAAGGTAGATAAAAAGATAAGATTCAAAGATATCTAAAAACTAAAACTAGGGAGAGTATTTATATTAGGTGTCATAGGCGGCTGGAAGGAGGCTGGGCTTCTTAAAGTCGGCGGCAATCATTAGGGTAAAACCCTTCTCTTTGTTTGCTTCCGCGGCGAGCAGGTGCTCACTTGGTGGCCGAAATCCGCGAGCATGTGCTCATCGATTGGAGTTAGTGATTCTTCATAAGATTTTCCTTCTTTTCTTCAAATTTGATTCTTTTCTGTTCCAAAGGTTCCAAATACCTAAAACTCCTAATACACACTCAAAAACTCTAGAAAACAATTAGATAAAAGGGGTTAGAAAGGGTAAAAATCCCAACATATCAATTCTCACAGACTTAGATCTTTGTTTGTCCTCAAACAAAACTAAAATCAAGACTTAGAGAAAACGGTGGAGACTCACAAAATCTCAGAAACCATGAGTAAACCAATTTCATCAGACCACATACCTTAGAATAAGAGATACATTGCCTTACCGAAAACCTCAACAAAAAAGTTCACCAACCTCAAACCATATGGTTTACAATCCCAGAAAAATCTAAGTTCAAGACAATAGACTCTCTACATTCAATTAGAGGTGGCGTGAGCTTCTTGCTAAAGACACTAGCTAAGTAAAACGGGGCTCGGTAAAAATCAGGCTTATAATTGGTGGTGGAGCTTAAGCGTGTTTAGGGTTACCTTGTTTCAAGAGAGTGCAGGATATCGCAAAAAACGGCAAGGGAGAATGGACTCATTGATGTCCACAACCTCTAATTCACTCTCCTCCTTAAATCGATTTTATCTTCATTCCTCTTTTCCTTTCCTTGCTTTCTTGCGATTTACTCATGCTTCGGGACACACATTTTGAGTTACTAACTCGCCACCCCATATCCTTGAGCTACTAGCTCGGTTTTTCTCTTTTTTCGTTTTTTTTTTTTTTTTTTCGAAGAGTTACCTTATGGATAGGGGGACTTTACTTGTGCGTGTGCCCTTTTGGCTAAAGTGATCCTTTTTCGTCCTCATAACCCAGCATACATTCTAGACTTGTTTCTTTTCTGGACATCGCTGAGCAGGTGCTCTAAATTAGCGAGTATAGCGAGCATGTGCTCGCGAACTTTTCTAGCTTTCTCCTGACATCTTCTTCAGCGAGAGTGAATCAGAAGCTGCGTCAGTCCTTTTCTCCCCGACCTTTTTGCACATATCTGCATAGATGAGAAATAAAAATACGAGTGCATGTGGTATAAATAGATGGTTAGGGTCAGGGTGAGGTACTAACTAAAAAGTTAGCTATTCAGGATCAGCAAGAGTGGCAAAAGGGATAAGAAGTCCTGAATATATGATGTAACACGTTTTCTAATCCTAGTGCCAATAACAAGAAGAATTAAAGTCCAGATTATGTCCATATAAAATAGAGTCTAAAGCCTATCCGATAAACCTTAAAGGGATTGAAGTTTTCTGGCCTGAGGAAGGATCCGAATGTGAGAAGGCGTCGGCTCGTCTCTGTACTCTAAATTCTGCAGCAATGTTCACTAGAAAACAGGTCATACTCATAGATGGTTAAAACTCATCATAGATTTTGGTCATAATCTCCAGAAGTTGTGATTTGACCCTTATAACAGACTGACTCAAAAATAAAGTAAATAACAGGGAACAAAGTGCAGACTCGATAATAGCTTCCCCCAGACTTACTTCACACCGTCCCGGTGTGAAAATAAGCTAGAGGAGCAAGCAAAAGAAAACAAAGAAAAAAAAGAGAGCATAAAGGAAAAACGGAGAAGATAAAGAGAGAGATGGGTACGGGTCGTCAATCGACAGGTGGGTCCTCTGGGCTCTCGCTCCTAGCTCTGCCAGTGCGTCTACGGCGCCTTGGGTGTCGCTCGGAGGGGCTTGTCGCAGCAGCTGCAGAATGGTGGCAACGGCCACTGGAAAGGCGTTCTAGGATCCGCTGCATGAGGCTGTTGTTCTTCCTCTGCGAGGCAACCATCCAGCGCCTGTACTCGGTGGTATCTGCCTCGTCGGAGATGGGAGGAAGATCATACTCGCCGGTGGCAGCTGATGTAGAGGGGCGACGAGACTGCGGGGTGCTGTGGATGAAATCGTCCTCCAGGTGAGGCATAGGGCCGTGAGAAGAGCTGGCAAAGTCCTGGTCTGAGAGGGAGCGTCGCGTGAAATCGTCCAAGAGAAGGACTTTGTGTATGAAGCGTAAATCCTCGATGGAGCAAAGCTGTGTCTTTGCTGGGTCCGGGAGGTAGATGTACTGCGGTAGCCCGTTGATACCTGTGTACTGATAGAGATGCTGATCTGATCTGGAGGGAGAGAGAATGCGAGAGTGGAGCAGATGCCTAATGTCCATACGCTCGCCCTACTCCACGTAACTGAAGTAGCAGAGCTGGACGTGAGCGATCTCGAAGAGTCCGGTCAGAAGGCTGCCAATCCGCTCTGTTTGCTTCGTCTTGCGGTCCTTGATGCTGCATATCAGCTCGGCGAAGTGCATGCCGAGGTTGGAGCGATAAAACTCCGGTGGTGGTGCGCCGAGCAGAAGGGAGTTGACTCCATGAGGGCCAACAATAACGTCACTGCAACCAAGATACAGCAGGATCATCTCTTCTGTGTGTACCTTGTTTCCGGATGGGCGGTTGAGCACCATGTTGCTGAAGATCCGGGCGCAGATGCGGAGAGCCGGATGTCGGATGCTGGACTGAGCGGCGGAGTTGGAGCAGTATGTGCCACGACCGATTGTCTCCCAGAAAGTCTTTACTTCCTTGAACCGCGTGGGGAAGTCGAGGCGCTCCACTTCGTGCTTGAACCCGTACATAGTGGTGAAGTTCACCATGGGGATGTCGAATCTTCGTCCGCCGGCTTTAAACATGAATGTGGCGCCAACTAGAGTCCGGTTCTCGGGATCTTGGTGAATTATCCGCGCGGAAGCGAGACACTGACGGACTAGCTCCGGATAAAGGATCGACTCTTCAAAAGATAAAGCAAGGCAGTGGGCATTGGAGAGTATTCTGGTCACGGTGTCGTGCAGTCCAAGCATCTCCAATGTCTCGCGCCAGACGAAACGCGTCGGTGCAATAGTGAGCTTCAGCATCTGATTGTAGTATGATGCATCCCGTTGATCCCACACTTCGTCGGATTGAATAGGCAAATTGTCGTCTGGCAGGGCAAACGGCGTGTTTTCCGGACGAGGCCACGGGTACAGCCACGGTGAGGGGACTGATTCCTTGCCCTTGCGACTTTGTTTCGGAGCCATTCGTGCCTGCGCAAAGCAAAACGAACGAGTATGAACCCATGGTATAGAACCCATCAACCAAGCAATCCACATTAAACAAATTCCATTCAAGATTTACACATATATAAACAAACCGAGAAATCAAGTATGAACCCTAAATCGATATCAGTTTCTAAACCGCCATTAAAGGCCTATCAAAGCTTTTTGAGGTTTTGCATGTGAAGTCTAAGGTGTGAAATCGTAGCTAATCATGCTAAATCGATGTAAGGAGACAGGGATAGTGTCGTATCTAAGTCAGATTACACAGGATAGAGAGAGATTTCGAGACTTCCCTTCACCATGGCGGACTGAAAAATCGAGTTTTGAAGACGTACCTTGCTCGGTTGTGGAAAGTGATGGAGGAATCGAAAAGAGGGCGAGAAGGCGTATGAAATCGACCCAAAAAACGTTTAAATCCGTGAAGAATTGAAAAATCTGGTTTGGGGGGTTTAAATCCGTGAAGAAGAAAAGGAGAAGAAGAAAGAGAAAAAGGAAAAATAGGAAAAAGGAAATTTTTTTTTTTTTTTTTTTTTTTTTTTTTTTTTTGTTTTGGAAAAACGCGGGATTAAAATCCGTTTTGAAATTACAGAGGACTTACCTGGAACGAGCAGGTGCTCGGAAGTCTCCTTGGATTGAGCACGTGCTTGTATCAAATCACCGATTTTCCCAAAATTGTTTTTTTTTTTTTTTTTATTAGTGAGTTGCCTCCCACTCAGCGCTTGGTTTAAGTCGTTAGCTTGACTTGGTGAGCTGATCAGGCTTGTGGAGGTTCGGTCAGGGGAAAGTCTTCCCCTTCCTCGAGTTGTGTGTCGGCCAGGTAGGGCTTCAATCACTGCCCATTAACCACGAACTCTTCCCCTTTGTTGTTTATCAGAACAACTGCTCCATACGGCCGGACTTCCTTAATGGTGAACGGTCCAGAACACCTTGAGCGCAGCTTCCCAGGAAATAACTTCAACCGAGAATTGAAGAGCAGGACTTGATCGTTTGGGGCAAAGTTGCGAGCCAGGATGCGCTTGTCGTGATATGCCTTAGTCCGCTCCTTGTATATTTTGGAGCTCTCATAGGCGAGATGCCTAATCTCCTGAAGCTCATGCAGCTGCATCATTCGTCTCTCTGAAGCCGGCTTAATGTCATAGTTAAGAAACTTGACCGCCCAGGCGGCTTTGAATTCCAGTTCAACGGGAAGATGGCAAGCTTTTCCGTAGACTAAGTTGAAAGGCGTGGTTCCTAATGGCGTTTTGTAAGCTGTCCTGTATGCCCATAGAGCATCATCCAACTTAGAAGCCCAATCCTTACGAGTAGTGCTCATGGTTTTCTCTGCAGGATGCTCTTGATTTCACGATTGGAGACCTCGACCTGCCCACTCGTTTGCGGATGATAGGGGGTCGCGACCTTGTGCTTAACACCATTCTTGCGCAGAAGAGACTCAAAGATCTTGTTGATGAAGTGCGAGCCTCCGTCGCTGATCACTACTCGTGGAACGCCAAACCTAGGGAAGATGATGGACTTGAACATCTTAATGACAACCCGTGCGTTGTTAGTGGGGCTTGCAATCGCCTCAACCCATTTGGACACATAGTCCACCGCAACGAGTATGTACTCGTTCCCAAAAGAGGAAGGAAACGGGCCCATAAAGTCGATTCCCCAGACATCAAATACCTCAACCTCAAGAATGAAGTTCTGTGGCATCTCGTTGCGTCTGCTAATGTTCCCCTGTCGCTGGCATGAATCGCACCGCGAGACAAATCGCTGCGCATCCCTGAACATCGTCGGCCACCAGTATCCTGCTTGCAGTGCCTTGGAAACCGTCTTGAAGGTGGCGAAATGCCCTGCGTACGAAGAACCATGGCAGTGAAACAATATGTCCGGAATCTCTTCTTCATTTACGCATCTCCTGATAACTCCGTCGGGGCAATGCTTGTACAGGTAAGGCTCATCCCAGAAGTAGTGGCGGATGTCCTTGAGGAATTTCTTCCTCCTGTACCCTGCAAAGTTCCGCGGTTCCTGATCAGCAGCCAGGTAGTTGGCTATCTCAGCGAACCAAGGCGTAGAAGGTCGCTCGGTGTGTGTGACCTGTGCGCAGAACGCTTCTTGAGCAGGTGCTCGCTGGGTGGGAGCACGTGCTTCCTCAAGCTGGAACACGCCTATGGAATAAATCTGTTCCTCCGGTAGACCGTCATTAAGAGGCGTGTCTTCTTCAATCCTCATTCTAGACAAATGGTCGGCAGCTCCATTGTCTATCCCCTTCTTGTCCTTAATCTCGAGATCGAATTCTTGTAGGAGAAGAATCCATCTGAACAGACGCGGCTTTGCATCCTTCTTGGTCAGTAAATACTTGAGAGCCGCGTGATCAGTGTGCACGATGACCTTAGATCCAATAAGATAGGATCGGAACTTCTCAAAAGCAAAGACAACCGCTAGAAGCTCCTTCTCGGTTGTGGCGTACTTGCATTGTGCGTCATCTAAGGTGCGGCTAGCATAGTAGATAACGTGAAGCTTCTTGTCTTTCCTCTGTCCGAGAACTGCTCCAACAGCGTAATCACTAGCGTCAGTCATCACCTCAAAAGGAAGGCTCCAGTCTGGTGGCTGCACAATGGGTGCGCTGATGAGAGCTCCTTTGATCGTATGGAAAGCTTCGAGGCACGCATCATCAAACTCAAACTTCACTTCCTTGCAGAGTAGGCGTGTAAGAGGCCTGGCGATTTTTGAAAAATCCTTGATGAAGCGCCTGTAGAAGCCGGCATGACCCAGGAAACTGCGGATCCCTTTAACTGATGTTGGCGGTTGCAAGTTCATCATGACTTCGATCTTGGCTTTGTCAACTTCGATTCCATCGTCTGAAATTCGATGCCCGAGTACAATCCCATTCCTGACCATAAAATGGCACTTCTCCCAGTTAAGAACCAGATGTTTCTCCTCGCATCGTTTGAGTACCCTGCACAGATTGGACAAACAATCAGAGAAAGAGTTCCCGTACACCGAGAAATCGTCCATGAACACCTCCATAATGTCTTCAATCAGGTCCGTGAAGATGGACATCATGCATCGTTGGAAGGTAGCTGGGGCGTTACACAATCCAAACGGCATGCGCCGGTAAGCGAACGTGCCGTGGGACATGTAAACGTCGTCTTCTCCTGATCGTCTGGGTGAATGGGTATCTGAAAGAAACCTGAGTAACCATCTAAAAAACAGTAGTATGGATGGTTAGCAAGTTTCTCTCAAGCATCTGATCAATAAAAGGGAGAGGAAAGTGGTCTTTGCGAGTTGCAGCATTCAGCTTACGGTAGTCTATGCACATCTATGTCCGGTTACAGTCCTAGTGGTATCAGCTCATCTCTATCGTTTTTAATGACAGTGATTCCCCCCTTTTTAGGGACTACATGAATAGGACTAACCCAAGTACTATCAGATATGGCATAAATTACCCCTGCTTCTAGAAGTTTCATTATCTCCTTCTTAACAACATCTTTTAGATTCGGGTTTAACCTCCTCTGATGTTCTATAGAACTCATCGATTCATCTTCTAGATGTATCCTATGCATGCAAAGATCAGGTGAGATACCAGGAATGTCAGCAAGCGAGTAGCCTACAGCCTTTCTATACTTCCTGAGTTCACATAAGAGTAAGGCTACTTCTACATTGTTCAGGTCGGCATTTATAATCACAGGATAGGTAGAGTTTGTTCCCAGAAATGCGTACCTGAGCCCAGCTGGAAGAGTTTTAAGTTCCAGTTTAGGAGCTTTCAACTCGCTCCAGGGGCTGTCAATCGGATCGAGAGGTGGAGCAGGTGCTCGCGGAATCTGCGCAGGTGCTCCAGCGGTTACTAACGGTTTCTCTTCATCGTCAAGACTCATGTAGGCTCGAATCTAGCATCTTGGCATGGCTGTCAGCTTCTTCATTCATGAAACCGTGTTCCCTTTCAGCCAAGGTGAGGGCGGTTTCGAGAGGATCCGGGCAGAGAATCTCTTCAGCTGCCTCCTCGTAGACGTCGTCTACTCCTTCCACAACAAAAGTCTGTCCGTCCAACATGGGCTTCTTCAGCAGCTTATCCATCTCAAACGTCATAACCATGTCTCCCAGCTGGAGATCGATAACTCCATTCTGGACGTCTATAATCGCACCAGCTGTGCATAGGAAAGGACGACCTAAAATCAGAGGATCCTTCGGTTCCTCATCGAGTTCCAGAACTACAAAATCGGCCGGAATCAGTGTGTCTCCTATCCGTACGTATATATCCTCCAGAACTCCTTTAGGAAGCTTGGTTGATCTATCAGCAAAAACCAAGGAGATGCGCGTGGGTTTGAACTTGGTAAATCCCAAACGTTTGGCAACCGAGTAAGGCATGAGATTCTGTCAAGTATTAATCTATTCTAAGTTTGTCTCAATTCAGCCTCAGTTTAAACAGGTTTTCAGTTGCCATCAAGGAAGGTCATTGCTTCGCGCCGGATTGTCAGCCCGTTGTTCAACAGGTTATGCCCAAAGAGACCAGTGTTCAGCAGATTAATCAGGATGTCATCAGTCAGACCGCTCAAGAGACAGTTAGATTGTTCGCCGGTTCACCCTTCAGAACAAGTCTAGAACTCAAAACACAAGGATAATATTAATTCACTCTCGTGATACTAATAACTTTATCTAGCAACCTAAAAATCCTAACTCTCGTTGGCATCAGAATCGCAGATAAGCATTAATGATCAGGTTTGATTTGTTCACAACTCTCCAATACATCTACTCTCGCAGGTAATGAATGAATTGCTCATCTAGATCTCTTCTAGCAACCTAGCAACTCTCGCTTTCTAGATAAACCTAAGATCATAAATAGATTGGCCAAATCGATTTAAGCAATAAGAACAACCTAGATGAAGACTACCGATTTTGATTCCTATTTGTGTTCAACCCTAGCTCATGAATTCCTTTGAAAACCTTAACCTAACTAATAGATCTACTCAGACATAATCAAAGATGAAAGAAATAAAACAGATGAATAAAAAGAATGCATCAAATCGATATTAAAAATAAGAAGTACTAGGGTTCAGAAATCTTCTCCAAATTGTAGCTTGAGATCTTCTCCCTTACAAAATAATTCCCAAAAAGCTCTAAGGTAGATAAAAAGATAAGATTCAAAGATATCTAAAAACTAAAACTAGGGAGAGTATTTATATTAGGTGTCATAGGGGCTGGAAGGAGGCTGGGCTTCTTAAAGTCGGCGGCAATCATTCGGGTAAAACCCTTCTCTTTGTTTGCTTCCGCGGCGAGCAGGTGCTCACTTGGTGGCCGAAATCCGCGAGCATGTACTCATCGATTGGAGTTAGTGATTCTTCATAAGATTTTCCTTCTTTTCTTCAAATTTGATTCTTTTCTGTTCCAAAGGTTCCAAATGCTCCAACTCCAATTTCAGCTCCAAAGCTACCTAAAACTCCTAATACACACTCAAAAACTCTAGAAAACAATTAGATAAAAGGGGTTAGAAAGGGTAAAAATCCCAACATATCAACTAATATATGAGTTGCAACAACTATGGGCTGAAGGTGCTGAAACATACGACATTTCGTGTAAAGAAAACTTTCAAATGCGGGCAGTACTAATGTGGACAATAAGTGATTTTCCAGCATATGGTATGTTATCTGGATGGACAACGCATGGGAGGCTATCATGTCCATATTGTCAGGATGACACAGATGCTTTCCAACTAAAGAACAGAAGAAAAACGTGTTGGTTTGACTGTCTCAGACGATTCCTACCACATGATCATCCATACCGTCGGAGTAAGAATTTCTTTAGGAAGAACAAACAGGTGTTTGATGGTCCACCTGAGGAAGTTAGTGGGAAAGTTTTGAAGACACAACTAAGAGATTTTGGTGCAGAAAGGACGCCAGACGTCGGTGGACATGAGCATTTTCCTGTAGATGCTGTTGGAGAACTACATAACTGGCACAAGAAAAGTATTTTCTTTGATTGCCATACTGGGAGGATCATCTGCTAAGGCATAATTTAGATGTCATGCATATTGAGAAGACTTTTTTGACAATCTCATGAACACGATCATTAACGTTAAAGGTAAAACAAAGGATAATTTGAAGTCAAGACTGGATTTAGTCGATATATGTGCTCGTCCAGAACTTCATGTTGATGAGAATGGTAGGGCTCCTTTCCCATATACCGACTTGATGCAGAGGGGAAAAATGCGTTCTTTGATTGGATTTCAAACGATGTGGAGTTTCCAGATGGTTATGCATCTAATTTGCGAAACTGTATCGACAGAAGGAAGGAAAGTTTATTGGCTTGAAAAGTCACGATTGCCATGTGATGATGCAGCGCCTCCTTCCGTTTGCCTTCAGGAACTATTACCACGAAAAGTTCATGAAGCTGTTGCAGGGATAAGTGCTTTCTTCCGCGATTTATGCAGCAGATCAGTGACTCTTGAAGGTATTACAAATTTGAAGACTAACATAGCCGTGATTCAGTGCAACCTTGAGAAGATATTTCCTCCCTCATTTTTTGATGTTATGGAGCATCTTGCTATTCACCTTGCAAGAGAATTGGTGTGAGAGCTGAAACTCACACTGTCAAAACTTATATTTAATGGGGGCTCGAAAATTCTATTTATAAAGAACTAAATGACCGAAAATGCAAAAAAGATGAAAAGGGAGATTTTATTGATATTTTCCGAAAGTACAAGGGAAATTAGCAAAAGCTGAATAGTCTTAAATTGCTAAAACTCCTAATACTAGGATCTGGGATGGATTTAACCTTTACATGAGCGTACATATATATACTGGCAATCCTAGGAGGCTAAGACTTCAGATTTCCGATGTGGGACCTTGTCCTTCGCTCCCAGCCGCCGACTTAAGCTTTTTGGGCCTGATTTCCGGCCCGAGAGTCTTCCGTGATCCGTCCGCGCGTTCTGACCCAAATCCGACCCGCTGATGAATAGTGATCCGTGAATAGTAACCCGATGAATAGTAATCCGAATCTCGGTTTAAGCTCAACTCGATCTTTCGGTTAACCTTGTCTCGGGATGAATAATGTTTTTTAACGGTTTTTCCCACGTTAATAGTGTTCCGAGCGTTTTATGACTTCCGAGATTTGAACCGCCCGTTTTTTATTTGAACTTCCAGCCGCCGGTTTCAGTCTTGATGGCCAGCCGCCGGTTCCTTTGGCTTGTATGCTCGGCGACTGGTCCACGGCTAGCTGGACGTTCGTCACGGTCTTTCGGGGAACGTTTATGGACGTCTTTGGAGCCAGAACATGCAAACGGATGATCTCCGGGTCGGTCCGGGCATAGAGTTACGTTCGACGGTCGGTCGACTGGACGATGTTCGGAGAACGAATCTGGATGTGATGAAGACCACGGACGATGGGAGATACGGCGGCTGGCACTTGCCCCAGCCGCCGGCCACGGACGATGGGAGATCCGGCGGCTGGCACTTGCCCCAGCCGCCGGCCACGGACGGGGGGAGATCCGGCGGCTGGCCTCATCCCAGCCGCGGCCACGGACGAGGGGAGATCCGGCGGCTGGCCTCATCCCAGCCGCCGGCCACGGACGAGGGGAGATCCGGCGGCTGGCACTTGTCCCAGCCGCCGGCCACGGACGTTGAGGACCCGGCGGCTGGCACTTATCCCGGCCGCCGGCCGTGGGTGAAAGGGAACCCGGCGGCTGGCCACGTCCCAGCCGCCGGTTGGCTTCTTGGACGGATCGTGGGCAGTTTGCCTTAGCTCGTCCGTTCCATGTTCGGGATAAGTTTCCTTAACTTCTCGTTCTGCCAATCTTCGAGGAGGGGATTTTGACCCCAACAGTTAGCCCCCCAGCTCTTCGTTCTCATAGTCCAGGACGAGGAGCTTTAAGCTGAGGTTTTATCGGGATTGATCGAAACGAGAGAATTTCCTTTTTTCTTCTCTTTCCCCTTTTTTTTTTTTTTTTTTTTTTACAAAGAAAAAATTTCCTTTTCGTATGAAAGACTCGTGGGCGGTCGGCTCGGAATTGGAAAGACTCAATTCCTTTTCGAACTAGGACTCGAACCGTCCGACTATATATATGGACCCTTCCTTCTTCTTTTTCCTCACGAGTTCTTTCTCTTGTCGAGTGCACTTTCTGTTTCTTGAGATAATGGTTAGGCAATCTTTTCGCGAGAGGAGGCAGATGGAGAAGAAGAGTGAAGTGAATAAACTCGGGAAGGATTCTAAGGATAAGACGGCGGGCGGTCCTTCAGGATCGGGATTGACGGACGGTAGTCAAGCCGTCCCTCCATCCGAGTGGCCTGCGGATAAGTTGGCGGTATCCACCGTTGTGGTCACTCCTCTGAAGAAGGAGGCTATTCTTGAACGAAGTATCGCGAGGCATTTGCCAAGGATAAAGCGGCGCGGCGGGATCACCTACGGTCTGAATGATGAAGACAACCGGTTGCGCCAAAAGCAGGCGGATTGCTTGCTGACCCCGGAGTGAAAAACTCTCCTCCCGAGGCTCGGCGCACAGGTCCTTCGCCAGGGCTTGCTTTTCCTGAGGCTGTTTGTAAAAATCGTCGTCAGTCCGCTAGGAGTTTTTCGGTGATCTCGGATGCTAGTTTCAGGTTTCCTTCTTATGATAGTCTGGATGAGCCTGAGAAGTACGAGGATATGGCCTTGAGCGGGATGAAGGTTTATCCATTCTTGCCTTTTCTCTTTCTTCTCCCTTTTTTTTTGTATACTGACTCTTCCCTGTTATTATTTCAGTTCATGTCTTCCGTGAACAAGTGTATCAGCACGTATGATGCTTCTGTCCGTGGAATCCGCAGGCGTGCTGAGGAAGCTCGGGAGGATGCTCGGCTGGTGAGGAGGAAACTTAACGAACTTGAAGCGACGTCTTCGCATCGGGCCAAATCGCTCGAGAAAGAGCTTGCTTCGTTACGTGCGGAGAGATCAGTGGCGTTGCAGTTTAAGACCCGTCAAGAGGCCAAGGATGCGCGTCATGCTAAGGAAGTACAGGCTTTGAAGGATCAGATGGGCAGTGTAAAAGCGGCACGCAATTCGAAGGTGCAACGGGCTTACGCGGATGGCCGCAAGGCTTCCGTTGCCAAATTCCGCGGCTTCTTGGATGCGCTGAAAGAAGACCTTGGATCTTTGTCTGAGGCAAGGAATCAGGACGTAGATTTGGCTCAGATAGAGAGTAATGTTGAACTTGTCGCTTTGCTACAGGGGACTGATCCTCCCACCTTGGACAAGGAGAAGGTGAAATTGTCCACATGGATGAACGAGTTCGATAAATCTGCAGTTCGGTTTGATGATGTGATTGCTCGAATCCGTGGGAAGATCGATTCTCAGTTATGTCCAGCCCAAAAGGATGACAATGCTTCAATACCCGAGGGAAGATCCGTTGAAGAGGAGGCTGCTTCTCTCGGGGTGGTTGACCTATCGGGATCGAACGAGTCTGTTCCCGGAATCCCTGATATTGCTATGCCCAGGCGTTTGGTTCTGACTCTTAACCATGCGGTGGTTTTTCTTTCTTGTTATATTTTTTGAGTTTTTTGGCTTTATAGTTTTATGCTATGTATGGCCTGATTTTTGGTCGGGACCGATTCTTTTTGTTTTGAGACTTCAATAAAACTAGCTTTCGAGATTTGTCTCTTGCCATACGCTGTTTCTTTGTACAAGGATCCTGATTGAATGATGTGGGCGGCTGGGTTTAGTCCGAGACGAACCCGGCCGCCGTGTATTGATTTGGAGAGGATGCTATATCGATATCGGGCGGCTGGCATGTCCCGGCCGCCGGTTACGTTGACTGATCCTGGGCGGCTGGCATGTCCCGGCCGCCGGATTATGCTAGTTGATCCTGGGCGGCTGGCATGTCTCGGCCGCCGGATTATGTTGATTGATCCCGGGCGGCCGCATGTCCCAGCCGCCGGATTACGTTAATCGATCCCGAGCGGCTGGCATGTCCGAGCCGCCGGCGGCTGGCGTGTCCGAGCCGCCGGGTTATGCTTTTTTGGAGCGGGCTGCTGGCGTTTATTTGAAGAGATCGGGCGGCCGTTTATCCGGCTGGATTGGGCGCTCGACCTTCCTTGTATTGGTTTGGTTTTGCTTGCTTAGGTTAGTCGGGTTGATCGGGGCGCTGTTCCGGGCGCTCGGACCTGATTGTTCGGGAGGAGTTTCCCTTGAGTTATTCGACCAGCGGAGTTAGCCGCTGGGCTTGGAGTTTGGTTTAGTTGCTAGTTTCGAACGAGTTTATGATCTCGTACCAGGGCCGGTTTGGTACCTCGTCGTGAGATGTCTAAGACCAGCGTTCCAAGTTGGCGTTTACTGGGTTTAAGGAGTTCATTTAGTGATTCACGCTTTGAATTTTCTACCTATGCGGGGCGTTTAGTGGAAATGAACTCAATAGAACATCGTCTGAGACGCTTCCTGCCAGGATCGCGGAATGTCAGGTTACGCCTTTCGGATGTTAGTCCGGAAATTTGTATAGCGCGCTACGTTTTATCCGCTTTGGGATGTAAGGGGAACCATGGTTAAAAAGATCGTCCCGTTGTGATCAGCAACGGACGATGACATGCTTGCTAAAAGACAGGTTTTATGTGTGCCAAGGGGCGATTTTTGAAGTGAGGCATATCCGGCGGCCGGTACTTATCCCAGCCGTCGGCTGTGGATGAAGAAGATCCGGCGGCTGGCACTTATCCCAGCCGCCGGCTTCGGATGAAGAAGATCCGGCGGCTGGCACTTATCCCAGCCGCCGGTTCATATTTCAGATGAGTCGTGGGCAGTTTTTCTGAGTCCATTCGTTTTCCGGATCAAGTTTCGGGATGCTAAGTTCCGATGTTTGCCTGGATGATATCCTCGGGGAAATTTTTCAAGCTATGGATGTGTTATGAGATGCTAAGTCCCAGCGTCCATCCTCTTGATTTGCTTCCGAAAATTTGGGAGTATGTATATACGGACCCATTCCCCCCTTGAAAATTATAAAATGTGAATAGCTGAACTCGTCGGAAGGCGAGCTGCCTACGTACCCTGAATGCAGGGATCAAGCCGGTTCGTAGTTCTATTTTACAACGTCTAGTGGTAATACTTCTTTAGGTGCATTGCGTTCCATGTCCTTGGGACTGGTTTCCCTTCTTTGTTTTCTAGCTCGTATGCTCCTGGACGGACCACCTTTACTACTTTGTACGGTCCTTCCCATTTCGCGCCTAGTTTCCCTGCATTCGGCTCCGCGGTGTTCTGGAAAACTTTGCGGAGGACGAGGTCTCCTTCCTTGAATTTGCGTTGAGTTGTAGTATTTGGCCGCTGCTTGTTGATAGTTTTGGATGCGGATGAGGGCTTGATCCCGTCTTTCGTTTATTAGGTCCAGTTCGTCTAACATCATCAGATGATTAAGGCCTTCCTGTCCGGGCAAGAGCCTTCGTCTGACGCCGGGAAAGTCTACTTCTGACGGTATAACGCATTCGGCACCGTAGACCAGTGCGAATGGCGTTTCTCCGGTTGCGCGTCTTGGAGTTGTCCGATGGGACCAGAGCACCCCTTCGAGTTCGTCCGCCCATCGCCCTTTCTTCTCGTCAAGACGCTTTTTGAGTCCGTCAACGATAGTCTTGTTGGCTGCTTCGGCCTGGCCATTACCCTGCGGATAGCGTGGCGTTGACTTGCTCAGGCGTATCTTCCACTTTTCGCAAAATCCTTCGAAGCGGGTGGAGATGAATTGAGAACCATTGTCCGTGACGATCTCGTAAGGGACTCCGTGCCGGCATATGATGTTTTTCCAGACGAAATGCTCTACTTGAACGTCCTTGATACTGGCATAAGAGTCCGCTTCGACCCATTTCGAGAAGTAGTCTGTTAGGACAAGTAGAAACCTTTTCTGCTTCGAGTTATGCATCGGCCCTACGATGTCCATCGACCACCTCATGAATGGGTACGGTGCGGAGATTGACGAGAGTAGTTCTGCGGGCTGATGGATCACTGGCGCATGCCTCTGGCATTTCTCGCACTTGAGGGAGAATTTCTCGCAATCTTTTATCATGGTTGGCCAATAGTGTCCATGCCGCTTGATTTTGATTGCGAGGGCTCTCCCTCCGGAGTGATTTCCGCATGACCCGCTATGGACTTCCTCCATAATTCGTCTTGCTTCTTCCTTTTCTACGCAGACCATTAACGGTCCGGAGATCCTCCATTTGTAGACGTTGCCGTCGAGGAGAACGAAGCGGGCCGCTTGGGCCTTTAGCTTTCGTGCAGCCCACTTGTCCGTCGGAACTTCCCCATCCATGATGTATGCTCGTATTGGGGCCATCCATCCGCGATCGCAGCCATACTCTTCCGTCGGAACGGTTGCTAACTCTTCTTCCGGAGGTTCCTCCTCATCTTCGCATTCCGGGAGTTGTATGAGGTTGGCGACTTGCGGCGGATCAATGCTTGGTTGTTCTATGAATTCCACGGGAATGATTCGACTTTCTCCTGGGGTAGACGTTGATGCTAGGGCCGCCAATGCATCGGCCGGGGCGTTTTCTCCTCGTGGGATTCTTGTGAGCTCGAACTTTTCAAATCGCTTTGCGAGCTCTTGGACAATTTTGAGATATGCTTCCATTCGGTCATCTTTTGCTTCATAGTCCCCGCTGAACTGATTTGCCACCAGCTGGGAATCGCAAAACGCTTGTAGACTCTGAATCTTGAGCCCAAGGGCGAGTCTTAATCCGGCGATTAAGGCTTCGTACTCTGCTTCGTTGTTGGAAGCGTTGAAGAGTAACCTGAACGATTGTTCTAGGATTTCTCCAGTTGGTGACGTTAACCGGACCCCGACCCCCGAACCTTGCTTTGATGAAGATCCGTCTGCGTGGAGAACCCACGTCGAGTTTGATGTCGGCTTACTAACGCCTGTGGTCGGGAGTTCGATCAAAAAATCTGCAAGGACCTGCGATTTTGCGCATGTTCTGCTTCGGTACTCGATATCATACTCGCTTAATTCTACCGCCCATTTTGCGAGGCGTCCCGATTGACTGGGGCTGTGCAGGATCGTTCTGAGCGGAAAAACCGTGAGCAAAATGATCGTGTGCGATTGGAAATAAGGCCGCAACTTCCGTGCGCACATCACCACTGCCAAGGCCGCCTTCTCCATCAGCGGGTATCGGGTTTCTGCGTCCGCCAGGGTCTGGCTCACATAGAAGATCGGTTTTTGCTCGTTGCGATCTTCTCTGACCAGCACCCCGCTTACTGCCGTCGATGATACCGCTGTATACAGAAAAAGGGGCTCTCCTTCGACCGGCTTCGAAAGTACGGGCGGGCTTGCTAGGTATTTCTTTAGTTCTTGGAACGCCTGTTCACACTTCTCTGTCCACTCAAACTTTTTGTTTCCCCTGAGTGTGTCGTAGAAAGGCAAACATTTGTCCGTCGACCTCGAGATGAACCGATTCAGCGCCGCGACCCGTCCGGTTAATCTTTGGATTTCTCTCTTGGTTTTTGGTGAGGCCATCTCTATCAAGGCGTTAATTTGCTTCGGGTTTGCTTCTATCCCTCGATGGGTTACCAGATACCCGAGGAATTCACCGGATGCTACTCCGAATCTGCACTTCGCCGGGTTTAACTTCATGTTGTGCCTGTTGAGTTGTTCAAAGCATTCCGCAGGTGTTTCACGTGGTCTTTCTCTTCCAACGACTTGACCAACATATCGTCGATGTAAACTTCCATCGTTCTTCCAAGTTGTTCGGCGAACATTTTGTTGACAAGCCTTTGATATGTTGCGCCGGCATTCTTTAGCCCGAACGGCATCACCTTATAGCAGTATGTCCCGCGATCTGTGATGAACGCAGTCTTGTCTCGGTCGTCCGGGTTCATCATGATTTGGTTATATCCGGAGAAAGCGTCCATGAACGATAGCAGCTTGTTCCCTGCCGTCGCTTCGACTATCGATCGATGTGCGGAAGGGGGAAGCTATCTTTCGGGCATGCTTTATTCAGATCTGTAAAGTCGACGCAAACTCGCCATTTTCCGTTTTTCTTCTTCACTACCACCGGGTTCGCTAGCCAGTCGGGATATTTCACTTCCATGATTGACCCGACTTTGAGCAATCTATCTACTTCATCGTTCACTGCCTGGGCGCGCTCTGGTCCGAGCTTCCGTCTTTTCTGCTTCACTGGTTTGAATGTTGGGTCCACGTTGAGTTCATGGCTCGTGATGCCGATGTCAATCCCGGGCATATCTTCTGCTGCCCATGCGAATGACCCGGCATTCTCTTTTAGTAAGGTGATTAACTCCGTCTTGATCGGCTCCTCCAAATTCGCTCCAATCTCCATACATCGCTCCGGATTCGTTTCGTCTATGTTGACCGAAATCACTGGCTCGCACGGGGGATCCTTCTCCGTTTCCCGGGATTCTTCTATTCGTAGTTTTGTTCGAGTTTCGCAAGCTGCCGCTCTTCCCTTCCATTCTCGGACTTTGTCCAGTGGTGGGAATCGGTTACCGGCTTTCTCAGCCTGTGTTCTGTTAAGAAACAAGCCGAGAATCTCTCTGCCGTCCCCAGATCGTTTCCACTCCGGTTGGAGTTGGGAATTTCAGGCATAGGTGGTAAGTGGACGGGATGGCCTTCACTGAGTTTAGCCACGGTGTTCCCACGATTGCGTCGCAGATTCGCGGGCAATCGATCACCGAGAACTTCGTGTCTTTCTCCACTCCTTTTGCTTTCACGGGGAGTTGGATCGTCCCTACCGTCATTGTCGTCTTTCCTGAGAAACCAGTCAACGGTTTTGGATGGGTTACGAGATGCTGGGTCTCAATATTCATCCTCCGAAGGGTTTCCAGGAATATGACGTTTACCGTCCCTCCTGTGTCCACTAAGACTCTTGGTATCTCGTATCCTCCAATTAAAAGACTGATCACGAGCAGATCGTTATGTGGATGGTTTATTTCAGCGGCTTCTTCCTCTTGGAAAGTCATCGTTCGGCCGCCGCTGCCATCCATCAAACTCCAATCCATCGTTTCTTCGGTCATCGTCGTCGTTCCGAATCCTTTTCGTTCTTAGGGTTAAGAATATTCTCGTCCCCCAGACGGCGCCAAACTGTGAGAGCCGAAACTCACACTGTCAAAACTTATATTTAATGGGGGCTCGAAAATTCTATTTATAAAGAACTAAAGGACCGAAAATGCAAAAAAGATGAAAATGGAGATTTTATTGATATTTTCCGAAAGTACAAGGGAAATTAGCAAAAGCTGAATAGTCTTAAATTGCTAAAACTCCTAATACTCGGATCTGGGATGGATTTAACCTTTACATGAGCGTACATATATATACTGGCAATGTGGGACCTTGTCCTTCGCTCCCAGCCGCCGACTTAAGCTTTTTGGGCCCGATTTCCGGCCCGAGAGTCTTCCGTGATCCGTCCGCGCGTTCTGACCCAAATCCGGCCCGCCGATGAATAGTGATCCGTGATTAGTAACCCGATGAATAGTAATCCGAATCTCGGTTTAAGCTCAACTCGATCTTTCGGTTAACCTTGTCTCGGGATGAATAATGTTTTTTAACGGTTTTTCCCGCGTGAATAGTGTTCCGAGCGTTTTATGACTTCCGAGATTTGAACCGTCCGTTTTTTATTTGAACTTCCAGCCGCCGGTTTCAGTCTTGATGGCCAGCCGCCGGTTCCTTTGGCTTGTATGCTCGGCGACTGGTCCACGGCTAGCTGGACGTTCGTCACGGTCTTTCGGGGAACGTTTATGGACGTCTTTGGAGCCAGAACATGCAAACGAATGATCTCCGGGTCGGTCCGGGCATAGAGTTACGTTCGACGGTCGGTCGACTGGACGATGTTCGGAGAACGAATCTGGATGTGATGAAGACCCGGCGGCTGGCCTTATCCCAGCCGCCGGCCACGGACGATGGGAGATCCGGCGGCTGGCACTTGCCCCAGCCGCCGGCCACGGACGATGGGAGATCCGGCGGCTGGCACTTGCCCCAGCCGCCGGCCACGGACGGGGGGAGATCCGGCGGCTGGCCTCATCCCAGCCGCCGCCACGGACGAGGGGAGATCCGGCGGCTGGCCTCATCCCAGCCGCCGGCCACGGACGAGGGGAGATCCGGCGGCTGGCCTCATCCCAGCGCCGCCGGCCACGACAGGGGAGATCCGGCGGCTGGCCTCATCCCAGCCGCCGGCCACGGACGAGGGGAGATCCGGCGGCTGGCACTTGTCCCAGCCGCCGGCCACGGACGTTGAGGACCCGGCGGCTGGCACTTATCCCGGCCGCCGGCCGTGGGTGAAAGGGAACCCGGCGGCTGGCCACGTCCCAGCCGCCGGTTGGCTTCTTGGACGGATCGTGGGCAGTTTGCCTTAGCTCGTCCGTTCCATGTTCGGGATAAGTTTCCTTAACTTCTCGTTCTGTCAATCTTCGAGGAGGGGATTTTGACCCCAACAATTGGAACTTGGTGGTCCTGTGCAGTATAGATGGATGTATATGTATGAGCGGTATATGTTCCATTTGAAGAAGAAGGTGAAAAATTTAAGTAGGGTGGAAGGTTCTATAGTCGCACAGATGATCAATGAAGAAATTTCAAACTTTGCGGAGCACTACTTTCCAGCAGACGTTCAGACCAAAACAAGAGAAGCTCGCTCGCATGATGATAGAGGTGAACGGGCAACATATCATGTTAAGGTTCCAGACATTTTCACAGATGTAGGACGACTTAGCGGAAACCAAAGGACCGTCGACTTACAGAGCACGAGCGAAGTCATTTGCAGACATATTGCTCACAACTGCGAAGATGTTCTTCCATATGAGAGGTAAGTTTATTATCTTACAAAATTCTATTTTAACAAATTGACATTTAAATCTAATTAATTATATTATTGCCATCATATGTACAGGATTTTCATGGCAGCAAAGCGGTTCGAATATAGATACGCCACAGAGGCGGAACTAGAAGAAATTAAGCAGAGAGAATTTTCTGGATGGATGTTTACCTATGTGAGTGCCTTAAACAAATTAAATTACATTTACCATATATTTATACTAATTCATAT
>VHIU01000136.1:0-37609 GCA_010577795.1 Isatis tinctoria | reverse complement strand
AAAATAGTTTTGTTAGAAACCTCATAGGACATTTTTTGGACCCCAAATATGCTATCTACGCTTTTATAAGGTACATATTAAAGTGCTCTTTTGGAACACAAATTTGTATCCCATGCTTCTCGTTCTATCGTTATAAGAATTTTTGTGAAAATAGTTTTGTAAATAAGCCTCACAGGACATTTTTTGGACCCCAAATATGCTATCTAAGCTTTTATAAGGTACACATTAAAGTGCTATTTTGGAACACAAACTTGTATCCCATGCTTCGCGTTCTATCTTTATAAGAAATATTTCGAAAATAGTTTTGTTTAGAAACCTCATAGGACATTTTTTGGACCCCAAATATACTATCTAAGCTTTTATAAAGGACACATTAAAGTGCTCTTTAGGAACATAAACTTGTATCCCATGCTTCGCGTTCTATCTTTATAAGAAGTTTTGCGAAAATAGTTTTGTTTAGAAACCTCAGAGGACATTTTTTAGACCCCAAATATGCTTTCTAAGCTTTTATCAGGTACACTTTAAAGTGCTCTTTTGGAACACAAACGTGTATCCAATGCTTCGCGTTCTATCTTTATAAGAAGTTTGTGTAAATAGTTTTGTTAGAAACCTCATAGGACATTTTTGGACCCCAAATATGCTATCTAAGCTTTTATAAGGTACACATTAAAGTGCTCTTTTGGAACACAAACTTGTATCCCATGCTTCGCGTTCTATCCTTATAAGAAGTTTTGCGAAAATAGTTTTGTTAGAAACCTCATATGACATTTTTTGGACCCAAAATATGCTATCTAAGCTTTTATCAGATACACTTTAAAGTGCTCTTTTGGAACACAAACGTGTATCCCATGCTTCGCGTTCTATCTTTATAAGAAGTTTTGTGAAAATAGTTTTGTTAAAAAACCTCATTGGACATTTTTTGGACCCCAAATATGCTATCTAAGCTTTTATAAGGTACACATTAAAGTGCTCTTTTGGAACACAAACTTGTATCCCATGCTTCGCGTTCTATCTTTATAAGAAGTTTTCCGAAAATAGTTTTGTTTAGAAACCTCATAGGACATTTTTTGGACCCCAAATATGCTTTATAAGCTTTTATAAAGTACAAATTAAAGTGCTCTTGTGGAACACAAACTTGTATCCCATGCTTCTCGTTCTATCGTTATAAGAAGTTTTGTGAAAATAGTTTTGTTAAGAAGCCTCATAGGACATTTTTTGGACCCCAAATATGCTATCTAAGCTTTTATAAGGTACACATTAAAGTGCTCTTTTGGAACACAAACTTGTATCCCATGCTTCGCGTTCTATCTTTATAAGAAATTTTGTGAAAATATTTTTGTTAAGAAACCGTATAGGACATTTTTTGGAACCCAAATATGCTATCTAAGCTTTTATAAGGTACACATTAAAGTGCTCTTTTGGAACACAAACTTGTATCCCATGCTACGCGTTCTATCTTTATAACAAGTTTTGCGAAAATAGTTTTGTTTAGAACCCTCATAGGACATTTTTTGGACCCCAAATATGCTTTCTAACCTTTTATAAGGTACACATTAAAGTGCTCTTTTGGAACACAAACTTGTATCCCATGCTTCTCGTTCTATCGTTATAAAAACTTTTACGAAAATAGTTTCGTTATAAACCTCATAAGACATTTTTTGGACCCCAAATATGCTATCTAAGCTTTTATAAGGTACATATTAAAATAAAGTGCTCTTTTGGAACACAAACTTGTATCCCATGCTTCTCGTTCTATCGTTATAAGAAGTTTTGTGAAAATAGTTTTGTTAATAAGCTCATAGGACATTTTTGGACCCCAAATATGCTATCTAAGCTTTTATAAGGTACAAATTAAAGTGCTCTTTTGGAACACAAACTTGTATCCCATGCTTCGCGTTTATCTTTATAAGAAGTTTTGCGAAAATAGTTTGTTTAGAAACCTCAGGACATTTTTTGGACCCCAAATATGCTATCTAAGCTTTTATAAAGTACACATAAAAGTGCTCTTTAGGAACACAAACTTGTATCCCATGCTTCGCGTTCTTTCTTTATAAGAAGTTTTGCGAAAATAGTTTTGTTTAGAACCTCATAGGACATTTTTTGGACCCAATATGCTTTCTAAGCTTTTATCAGGTACACTTTAAAGTGCTCTTTTGGAACACAAACGTGTATCCCATGCTTCGCGTTCTATCTTTATAAGAAGTTTTGTGAAAATAGTTTTGTTAAGAAACCTCATAGGACATTTTTTGGACCCCAAATATGCTATCTAAGCTTTTATAAGGTACACATTAAAGTGCTCTTTTGGAACACAAACTTGTATCTCATGCTTCTCGTTCTATCTTTATAAGAAGTTTTTCGAAAACAGTTTTGTTTAGAAACCTCATAGGACATTTTTTGGACACCAAATATGCTATACTAAGCATTTAAAGTACAAATTAAAGTGCTCTTTTGGAACACAAACTTGTATCTCATGCTTCTCGTTCTATCGTTATAAGAAGTTTTGTGAAAATAGTTTTGTTAAGAAGCCTCATAGGACATTTTTTGGACCCCAAATATGCTATCTAAGCTTTTATAAGGTACACATTAAAGTGCTCTTTTGGAACACAAACTTGTATCCCATGCTTCGCGTTCTATCTTTAGTAAAAGTTGTGGAAAATAGTTTTGTTTAGAAACCTTGTAGGACATTTTTGGACCCCAATATGCTATCTAACTTTTATAAAGTACAAATTAAAGTGCTCTTTTGGAACACAAACTTGTATCCCATGCTTCGCGTTCTATCTTTATAAGAAGTTTTGCGAAAATAGTTTTGTTTAGAAACCTCATAGGACATGTTTTGGACCCCTAATATGCTTTCTAACCTTTTATAAGGTACACATTAAAGTGCTCTTTTGGAACACAAACTTGTATCCCATGATTCGTGTTCTATCCTTATTAGAAGTTTTGCGAACATAATTTGTTAAGAACCTCATAGGACATTTTTTGGACCCCAAATATGCTATCTAAGCTTTTATAAGGTACATGTTAAAGTGCTCTTTTGGAACACCAACTTGTATCCTATGCTTCGCGTTCTATCGTTATAAGAAGTTTTGCGAAAATAGTTTTGTTTAGAAACCTCATAGGACATTTTTTGGACCCCAAATATGCTATCTAAGCTTTTATAAGGTACACATTAAAGTGCTCTTTTGGAACACAAACTTGTATCCCATGCTTCGCGTTCTATCTTTATAAGAAGTTTTACGAAAATAGTTTTGTTTAGAAACCTCATAGGACATTTTTTGGACCCCAAATATGCTTTCTAACCTTTTATAAGGTACACGTTAAAGTGCTCTTTTGGAACGCAAACTTGTAGTCCATGCTTTGAGTTCTATCTTTATAAGAAGTTTTGCGAAAATAGTTTTGTTTAGAAACCTCATAGGACATTTTTTGGACCCCAAATATGCTATCTAAGCTTTTATAAAGTACACATTAAAGTGCTCTTTTAGAACTCAAACTTGTATCCCATGCCTCGCGTTCTATCTTTATAAGAAGTTTTGCGAAAATAGTTTTGTTTAGAAACCTCATAGGACATTTTTTGGACCCCAAATATGCTTTCTAAGCTTTTATCAGGTACACTTTAAAGTGCTCTTTTGGAACACAAACTTGTATCCCATGCTTCTCGTTCTATCTTTATAAGAAGTTTTGTGAAAATAAATTTGTTAATAAGCCTCATAGGACATTTTTTGGACCCCAAATATGCTATCTAAGCTTTTATAAGGTACACATTAAAGTGCTCTTTTAGAACACAAACTTGATCCCATGCTTCGCGTTCTATCTTATAAGAAGTTTTGCGAAAATAGTTTTGTTTAGAACCTCATAGGACATTTTTGGACCCCAAATATGCTTTTAAGCTTTTTAAGGTACACATTAAAGTGCTCTTTTGGAACACAAACTTGTATCCCATGCTTCGCGTTCTATCTTTAAGAAGTTTTGCGAAAATAGTTTTGTTTAGAAACCTCACATGACATTTTTTGGACCCCAATATGATCTAGCTTTTATAAGGTACACATAAAGTGCTCTTAGGAACACAAACTTGTATCCCATGCTTCGCGTTCTATCTTTATAAAAAGTTTTGCGAAAATAGTTTTGTTTAGAAACCTCATAGGACATTTTTGGACCCCAAATATGCTTTCTAAGCTTTTATCAGGTACACTTTAAAGTGCTCTTTTGGAACACAAACGTGTATCCCATGCTTCGCGTTCTATCTTTATAAGAAGTTTTGTGAAAATAGTTTTGTTAAGAAACCTCATAGGACATTTTTGGACCCCAAATATGCTATCTAAGCTTTTATAAGGTACACATTAAAGTGCTCTTTTGGAACACAAACTTGTATCCCATGCTTCGCGTTCTATCTTTATAAGAAGTTTTTCGAAAATAGTTTTGTTTAGAAACCTCATAGGACATTTTTTGGACACCAAATATGCTTTATAAGCATAAAGTACAAATTAAAGTGCTCTTGTGGAACACAAACTTGTATCTCATGCTTCTCGTTCTATCGTTATAAGAAGTTTTGTGAAAATAGTTTTGTTAAGAAGCCTCATAGGACATTTTGAACCCCAATATGCTATCTAAGCTTTTATAAGGTACACATAAAGTGCTCTTTTGGAACACAAACTTGTATCCCATGCTTCGCGTTCTCTTTATAAAAAGTTTTGCGAAATATAGTTTTGTTTAGAAACCTTGTAGGACATTTTTTGGACCCCAAATATGCTATCTAACCTTTTATAAAGTACAAATTAAAGTGCTCTTTTGGAACACAAACTTGTATCCCATGCTTCGCGTTCTATCTTTATAAGAAGTTTTGCGAAAATAGTTTTGTTTAGAAACCTCATAGGACATTTTTTGGACCCCTAATATGCTTTCTAACCTTTTATAAGGTACACATTAAAGTGCTCTTTTGGAACACAAACTTGTATCCCATGCTTCGTGTTCTATCCTTATTAGAAGTTTTGCGAACATAGATTTGTTAAGAAGCCTCATAGGACATTGTTTGGACCCCAAATATGCTATCTAAGCTTTTATAAGGTACATGTTAAAGTGCTCTTTTGGAACACCAACTTGTATCCTATGCTTCGCGTTCTATCGTTATAAGAAGTTTTGCGAAAATAGTTTTGTTTAGAAACCTCATAGGACATTTTTTGGACCCCAAATATGCTATCTAAGCTTTTATAAGGTACACATTAAAGTGCTCTTTTGGAACACAAACTCGTATCCCATGCTTCGCGTTCTATCTTTATAAGAAGTTTTACGAAAATAGTTTTGTTTAGAAACCTCATAGGACATTTTTTGGACCCCAAATATGCTTTCTAACCTTTTATAAGGTACACGTTAAAGTGCTCTTTTGGAACGCAAACTTGTATTCCATGCTTTGAGTTCTATCTTTATAAGAAGTTTTTCGAAAATAGTTTTGTTTAGAAACCTCATAGGACATTTTTTGGACCCCAAATATGCTATCTAAGCTTTTATAAAGTACACATTAAAGTGCTCTTTAGGAACACAAACTTGTATCCCATGCTTCGCGTTCTATCTTTATAAGAAGTTTTGCGAAAATAGTTTTGTTTAGAAACCTCATAGGACATTTTTTGGACCCCAAATATGCTTTCTAAGCTTTTATCAGGTACACTTTAAAGTGCTCTTTTGGAACACAAACTTGTATCCCATGCTTCTCGTTCTATCGTTATAAGAAGTTTTGTGAAAATAAATTTGTTAATAAGCCTCATAGGACATTTTTTGGACCCCAAATATGCTATCTAAGCTTTTATAAGGTACACATTAAAGTGCTCTTTTAGAACACAAACTTGTATCCCATGCTTCGCGTTCTATCTTTATAAGAAGTTTTGCGAAAATAGTTTTGTTTAGAAACCTCATAGGACATTTTTGGACCCCAAATATGCTATCTAAGCTTTTATAAAGTACACATTAAAGTGCTCTTTAGGAACACAAACTTGTATCCCATGCTTCGCGTTCTATCTTTATAAGAAGTTTTGCGAAAATAGTTTTGTTTAGAAACCTCATAGGACATTTTTGGACCCCAAATATGCTTTCTAAGCTTTTATCAGGTACACATTAAAGTGCTCTTTTGGAACACAACTTGTATCCCATGCTTCGTGTTCTATCTTATAAGAAGTTTTGCGAAAATAGTTTTGTTTAGAAACCACATATGACATTTTTTGGACCCCAAATATGCTATCTAAGCTTTTGTCAGATACACATTAAAGTGCTCTTTTGGAACACATACGTGTATCCCATGCTTCGCGTTCTATCTTTATAAGAAGTTTTGTGAAAATAGTTTTGTTAAGAAACCTCATAGGACATTTTTTGGACCCCAAATATGCTATCTAAGCTTTTATAAGGTACACATTAAAGTGCTCTTTTGGAACACAAACTTGTATCCCATGCTTCGTGTTCTATCCTTATAAGAAGTTTTGCGAAAATAGTTTTGTTTAGAAACCACATATGACATTTTTTGGACCCCAAATATGCTATCTAAGCTTTTGTCAGATACACTTTTAAGTGCTCTTTTGGAACACAAACGTGTATCCCATGCTTCGCGTTCTATCTTTATAAGAATTTTTGTGAAAATAGTTTTGTTAAAAAACCTCATTGGACATTTTTTGGACCGCAAATATGCTATCTAAACTTTTATAAGGTACACATTAAAGTGCTCTTTTGGAACACAAACTTGTATCCCATGCTTCGCGTTCTATCTTTATAAGAAGTTTTGTGAAAATAGTTTTGTTAAGAGACCTCATAGGACATTTTTTGGACCCCAAATATGCTATCTAAGCTTTTATAAGGTACACATTAAAGTGCTCTTTTGGAACACAAACTTGTATCCCATGCTTCGTGTTCTATCCTTATAAGAAGTTTTGCGAAAATAGTTTTGTTTAGAAACCACATATGACATTTTTTGGACCCCAAATATGCTATCTAAGCTTTTGTCAGATACACATTAAAGTGCTCTTTTGGAACACATACGTGTATCCCATGCTTCGCGTTCTATCTTTATAAGAATTTTTGTGAAAATAGTTTTGTTAAAAAACCTCATTGGACATTTTTTGGACCGCAAATATGCTATCTAAACTTTTATAAGGTACACATTAAAGTGCTCTTTTGGAACACAAACTTGTATCTCATGCTTCTCGTTCTATCGTTATAAGAAGTTTTGTGAAAATAGTTTTGTTAAGAAGCCTCATAGGACATTTTTTGGACCCCAAATATGCTATCTAAGCTTTTATAAAGTACAAATTAAAGTGCCTTTTGAACACAAACTTGTGATCCCATGCTTCGCGTTCTATCTTTATAAGAAGTTTTGCGAAAATAGTTTGTTTTGAAACCTCATAGGACATTTTTGGACCCCAATATGCTTTCTAACCTTTTATAAGGTACACATTAAAGTGCTCTCTTGGAACACAAACTTGTATCCCATGCTTCGTGTTCTATCCTTATAGATGTTTGCGAACATAGATTTGTTAAGAAGCCTCATAGGACATGTTTGGACCCCAAATATGCTTTTTAGCTTTTATCAGGTACACTTTAAAGTGCTCTTTTGGAAAACAAACGTGTATCCCATGCTTCGCGTTCTATCTTTAGAAGAAGTTTTGTGAAAATCGTTTTGTTAAGAAACCTCATAGGACATTTTTTGGACCCCAAATATGCTATCTAAGCTTTTATAAGGTACACATTAAAGTGCTCTTGGAACACAAACTCGTATCCCATGCTTCGCGTTATATCTTATAAGAAGTTTTACGAAAATAGTTTTGTTTAGAAACCTCATAGGACATTTTGGAAAAATATGCTTTCTAACTTTTATAAGGTACACGTTAAAGTGCTCTTTTGGAAAGCAAACTTGTATTCCATGCTTGAGTTCTATCTTATAAGAAGTTTTTCGAAAATAGTTTTGTTTAGAAACCTCATAGGACATTTTTTGGACCCCAAATATGCTTTCTAAGCTTTTATCAGGTACACTTTAAAGTGCTCTTTTGGAACACAAACGTGTATCCCATGCTTCGCGTTCTATCTTTATAAGAACTTCTGTGAAAATAGTTTTGTAAATAAGCCTCATAGGACATTTTTGGACCCCAAATATGCTATCTAAGCTTTTATAAGGTACACATTAAAGTGCTCTTTTGGAACACAAACTTGTATCCCATGCTTCGCGTTCTATCCTTATAAGAAGTTTTGCGAAAATAGTTTTGTTTAGAAACCTCATAGGACATTTTTTGGACCCCAAATATGCTATCTAAGCTTTTATAAAGTACAAATTAAAGTGCTCTTTTGGAACACAAACTTGTATCCCATGCTTCTCGTTCTATCGTTATAAGAAGTTTTGCGAAAATAGTTTTGTAAATAAGCCTCATAGGACATTTTTTGGACCCCAAATATGCTATCTAAGCTTTTATAAGGTACACATTAAAGTGCTCTTTTGGAACACAAACTTGTATCCCATGCTTCGCGTTCTATCTTTATAAGAAGTTTTGCGAAAATAGTTTTTTTAGAAACCTCATAGGACATTTTTTGGACCCCTAATATGCTTTCTAACCTTTTATAAGGTACACATTAAAGTGCTCTTTTGGAACACAAACTTGTATCCCATGCTTCGTGTTCTATCCTTATTAGAAGTTTTGCGAACATAGATTTGTTAAGAAGCCTCATAGGACATTGTTTGGACCCCAAATATGCTTTTTAAGCTTTTATCAGGTACACTTTAAAGTGCTCTTTTGGAAAACAAACGTGTATCCCATGCTTCGCGTTCTATCTTTAGAAGAAGTTTTGTGAAAATCGTTTTGTTAAGAAACCTCATAGGACATTTTTTGGACCCCAAATATGCTATCTAAGCTTTTATAAGGTACACATTAAAGTGCTCTTTTGGAACACAAACTCGTATCCCATGCTTCGCGTTATATCTTTATAAGAAGTTTTACGAAAATAGTTTTGTTTAGAACCTCATAGGACATTTTTTGGACCCCAATATGCTTTCTAACTTTTATAAGGTACACGTTAAAGTGCTCTTTTGGAACGCAAACTTGTATTCCATGCTTTAGTTCTATCTTTATAAGAAGTTTTTCGAAAATAGTTTTGTTTAGAAACCTCATAGGACATTTTTTGGACCCCAAATATGCTTTTTAAGCTTTTATCAGGTACACTTTAAAGTGCTCTTTTGGAAAACAAACGTGTATCGTCCTGCTTCGCGTTCTATCTTTAGAAGTGTTTGTGAAAATAGTTTTGTTAAGAAGCCTCATAGGACATTTTTTGGACCCCAAATATGCTATCTAAGCTTTTATAAGGTACACATTAAAGTGCTCTTTAGGAACACAAACTTGTATCCCATGCTTCGCGTTCTATCCTTATAAGAAGTTTTGCGAAAATAGTTTTGTTTAGAAACCTCATAGGACATTTTTTTGGACCCCAATATGCTATCTAAGCTTTTATAAAGTACAAATTAAAGTGCTCTTTTGGAACACAAACTTGTATCCCATGCTTCTCGTTCTATCGTTATAAGAAGTTTTGCGAAAATAGTTTTGTAAATAAGCCTCATAGGACATTTTTTGGACCCCAAATATGCTATCTAAGCTTTTATAAGGTACACATTAAAGTGCTCTTTTGGAACACAAACTTGTATCCCATGCTTCGCGTTCTATCTTTATAAGAAGTTTTGCGAAAATAGTTTTGTTTAGAAACCTCATAGGACATTTTTTGGACCCCAAATATGCTATCTAAGCTTTTATAAGGTACACATTAAAGTGCTCTTTTGGAACACAAACTTGTATCCCATGCTTCGCGTTCTATCTTTATAAGAAGTTTTGCGAAAATAGTTTTGTTTAGAAACCTCACATGACATTTTTTGGACCCCAAATATGCTATCTATGCTTTTATAAAGTACACATAAAAGTGCTCTTTAGGAACACAAACTTGTATCCCATGCTTCGCGTTCTATCTTTATAAGAAGTTTTGCGAAAATAGTTTTGTTTAGAAACCTCATAGGACATTTTTTGGACCCCAAATATGCTTTCTAAGCTTTTATCAGGTACACTTTAAAGTGCTCTTTTGGAACACAAACGTGTATCCCATGCTTCGCGTTCTATCTTTATAAGAAGTTTTGTGAAAATAGTTTTGTTAAGAAACCTCATAGGACATTTTTTGGACCCCAAATATGCTATCTAAGCTTTTATAAGGTACACATTAAAGTGCTCTTTGGAACACAAACTTGCATCCCATGCTTCGCGTCTATCTTTATAAGAAGTTTTTCGAAAATAGTTTTGTTTAGAAACCTCATAGGACATTTTTTGGACACCAAATATGCTTTATAAGCATAAAGTACAAATTAAAGTGCTCTTGTGGAACACAAACTTGTATCTCATGCTTCTCGTTCTATCGTTATAAGAAGTTTTGTGAAAATAGTTTTGTTAAGAAGCCTCATAGGACATTTTTTGAACCCCAAATATGCTATCTAAGCTTTTATAAGGTACACATTAAAGTGCTCTTTTGGAACACAAACTTGTATCCCATGCTTCGCGTTCTATCTTTATAAAAAGTTTTGCGAAAATAGTTTTGTTTAGAAACCTTGTAGGACATTTTTTGGACCCCAAATATGCTATCTAACCTTTTATAAAGTACAAATTAAAGTGCTCTTTTGGAACACAAACTTGTATCCCATGCTTCGCGTTCTATCTTTATAAGAAGTTTTGCGAAAATAGTTTTGTTTAGAAACCTCATAGGACATTTTTTGGACCCCTAATATGCTTTCTAACCTTTTATAAGGTACACATTAAAGTGCTCTTTTGGAACACAAACTTGTATCCCATGTTTCGTGTTCTATCCTTATTAGAAGTTTTGCGAACATAGATTTGTTAAGAAGCCTCATAGGACATTGTTTGGACCCCAAATATGCTATCTAAGCTTTTATAAGGTACATGTTAAAGTGCTCTTTTGGAACACCAACTTGTATCCTATGCTTCGCGTTCTATCGTTATAAGAAGTTTTGCGAAAATAGTTTTGTTTAGAAACCTCATAGGACATTTTTTGGACCCCAAATATGCTATCTAAGCTTTTATAAGGTACACATTAAAGTGCTCTTTTGGAACACAAACTCGTATCCCATGCTTCGCGTTCTATCTTTATAAGAAGTTTTACGAAAATAGTTTTGTTTAGAAACCTCATAGGACATTTTTTGGACCCCAAATATGCTTTCTAACCTTTTATAAGGTACACGTTAAAGTGCTCTTTTGGAACGCAAACTTGTATTCCATGCTTTGAGTTCTATCTTTATAAGAAGTTTTTCGAAAATAGTTTTGTTTAGAAACCTCATAGGACATTTTTTGGACCCCAAATATGCTATCTATGCTTTTATAAAGTACACATTAAAGTGCTCTTTAGGAACACAAACTTGTATCCCATGCTTCGCGTTCTATCTTTATAAGAAGTTTTGCGAAAATAGTTTTGTTTAGAAACCTCATAGGACATTTTTGGACCCCAAATATGCTTTCTAAGCTTTTATCAGGTACACTTTAAAGTGCTCTTTTGGAACACAAACTTGTATCCCATGCTTCTCGTTCTATCGTTATAGAAGTTTTGTGAAAATAAATTTGTTAATAAGCCTCATAGGACATTTTTGGACCCCAAATATGCTATCTAAGCTTTTATAAGGTACACATTAAAGTGCTCTTTTGGAACACAAACTTGTATCCCATGCTTCGCGTTCTATCTTTATAAGAAGTTTTGCGAAAATAGTTTGTTTAGAAACCTCATAGGACATTTTTGGACCCCAAATATGCTTTCTAAGCTTTTATAAGGTACACATTAAAGTGCTCTTTTGGAACACAAACTTGTATCCCATGCTTCGTGTTCTATCTTTATAAGAAGTTTTGCGAAAATAGTTTTGTTTAGAAACCTCATAGGACATTTTTTGGACCCCAAATATGCTTCTAAGCTTTTATCAGGTACACATAAGTGCTCTTTTGGAACACAAACTTGTATCCCATGCTTCGGTTCTATCCTTATAAGAAGTTTTGCGAAAATAGTTTTGTTTAGAAACCTCATAGGACATTTTTTGGACCCCAAATATGCTATCTAAGCTTTTGTAAGGTACACATTAAAGTGCTCTTTTGGAACACAAACGTTGTATCCCATGCTTCGCGTTCTATCTTTAAAGAAGTTTTGCGAAAATAGTTTTGTTTAGAAACCTCATAGGACATTTTTGGACCCCAAATATGCTATCTAAGCTTTTATAAGGTACACTTTAAGTGCTCTTTTGGAACACAAACGTGTATCCCATGCTTCGCGTTCTATCTTATAAGAATTTTTGTGAAAATAGTTTTGTTAGAAAACACATATGACATTTTTTGGACCCCAAATATGCTATCTAAGCTTTTATAAGGTACACTTTAAAGTGCTCTTTTGGAACACAAACGTGTATCCCATGCTTCGCGTCTATCTTTATAAGAATTTTTGTGAAAATAGTTTTGTTAAAAAACCTCATTGGACATTTTTGGACCCAAATATGCTATCTAAACTTTTATAAGGTACACATTAAAGTGCTCTTTGGAACACAAACTTGTATCCCATGCTTCGCGTTCTATCTTTATAAGAAGTTTTGTGAAAATAGTTTTGTTAAGACCTCATAGGACATTTTTTGGACCCCAAATATGCTATCTAAGCTTTGATCAGGTACACATTAAAGTGCTCTTTTGGAACACAAACTTGTATCCCATGCTTCGTGTTCTATCCTTATAAGAAGTTTTGTGAAAATAGTTTTGTTAAAAAACCTCATATGACATTTTTTGGACCCCAAATATGCTATCTAGCTTTTATCAGATACCATTAAAGTGCTCTTTGGAACACATCTGTATCCATGCTTCGCGTTCTATCTTTATAAGAATTTTTGTGAAAATAGTTTTGTTAAAAAACCTCATTGGACATTTTTTGGACCGCAAATATGCTATCTAAACTTTTATAAGGTACACATTAAAGTGCTCTTTTGGAACACAAACTTGTATCTCATGCTTCTTGTTCTATCGTTATAAGAAGTTTTGTGAAAATAGTTTTGTTAAGAAGCCTCATAGGACATTTTTTGGACCCCAAATATGCTATCTAAGCTTTTATAAAGTACAAATTAAAGTGCTCTTTTGAAACACAAACTTGTATCCCATGCTTCGCGTTCTATCTTTATAAGAAGTTTTGCGAAAATAGTTTTTTTAGAAACCTCATAGGACATTTTTTGGACCCCTAATATGCTTTCTAACCTTTTATAAGGTACACATTAAAGTGCTCTTTTGGAACACAAACTTGTATCCCATGCTTCGTGTTCTATCTTATTAGAAGTTTTGCGAACATAGATTTGTTAAGAAGCCTCATAGGACATTGTTTGACCCCAAATGCTTTTTAAGCTTTTATCAGGTACACTTTAAAGTGCTCTTTTGGAAAACAAACGTGTATCCCATGCTTCGCGTTCTATCTTTAGAAGAAGTTTTGTGAAAATCGTTTTGTTAAGAAACCTCATAGGACATTTTTTGGACCCCAAATATGCTATCTAAGCTTTTATAAGGTACACATTAAAGTGCTCTTTTGGAACACAAACTCGTATCCCATGCTTCGCGTTATATCTTTATAAGAAGTTTTACGAAAATAGTTTTGTTTAGAAACCTCATAGGACATTTTTTGGACCCCAAATATGCTTTCTAACCTTTTATAAGGTACACGTTAAAGTGCTCTTTTGGAACGCAAACTTGTATTCCATGCTTTGAGTTCTATCTTTATAAGAAGTTTTTCGAAAATAGTTTTGTTTAGAAACCTCATAGGACATTTTTTGGACCCCAAATATGCTTTTTAAGCTTTTATCAGGTACACTTTAAAGTGCTCTTTTGGAAAACAAACGTGTATCGCATGCTTCGCGTTCTATCTTTAGAAGATGTTTTGTGAAAATAGTTTTGTTAAGAAGCCTCATAGGACATTTTTTGGACCCCAAATATGCTATCTAAGCTTTTATAAGGTACACATTAAAGTGCTCTTTTGAACACAAACTTGTATCCCATGCTTCGCGTTCTATCCTTATAAGAAGTTTTGCGAAAATAGTTTTGTTTAGAAACCTCATAGGACATTTTTTGGACCCCAAATATGCTATCTAAGCTTTTAAAAAGTACAAATTAAAGTGCTCTTTTGGAACACAAACTTGTATCCCATGCTTCGCGTTCTATCGTTATAAGAAGTTTTGCGAAAATAGTTTTGTAAATAAGCCTCATAGGACATTTTTTGGACCCCAAATATGCTATCTAAGCTTTTATAAGGTACACATTAAAGTGCTCTTTTGGAACACAAACTTGTATCCCATGCTTCGCGTTCTATCTTTATAAGAAGTTTTGCGAAAATAGTTTTGTTTAGAAACCTCATAGGACATTTTTTGGACCCCAAATATGCTATCTAAGCTTTTATAAAGTACACATTAAAGTGCTCTTTAGGAACACAAACTTGTATCCCATGCTTCGCGTTCTATCTTTATAAGAAGTTTTGCGAAAATAGTTTTGTTTAGAAACCTCATAGGACATTTTTTGGACCCCAAATATGCTTTCTAAGCTTTTATCAGGTACACTTTAAAGTGCTCTTTTGGAACACAAACGTGTATCCCATGCTTCGCGTTCTATCTTTATAAGAAGTTTTGCGAAAATAGTTTTGTTTAGAAACCTCATATGACATTTTTTGGACCCCAAATATGCTATCTAAGCTTTTATCATATACACTTTAAAGTGCTCTTTTGGAACACAAACGTGTATCCCATGCTTCGCGTTCTATCTTTATAAGAAGTTTTGTGAAAATAGTTTTGTTAAAAAACCTCATTGGACATTTTTTGGACCCCAAATGTTGGGGTCAAAACCCACTCCTCGGGGATTGATGAACTAAAGAGCCGAGCATGCACGCTAAAGATCGATCCGAGCATCGGGCCAGTAAGCGAGTTCATTCTAAGTATAAACGAGCTAGCCAGATTCCTTGCCCATGACCAGGCCGCCGGATTCTTTGTGCACAAAGGCCAGCCAGCCAGTTTCTCTCCATGCACAAATTAAGGCCGCCCAATTCTCCATGGACGATCCAGCCAGCCCATTTCTCTACGAACACGGCCAGCCAGCCAGTTTCTCTCCATGGACGATCCAGCCAGCCCGTTTCTCTACGAACACGGCCAGCCAGCCAGTTTCTCTCCATGGATGATCCAGCCAGCCCGTTTCTCTACGAACACGGCCAGCCAGCCAGTTTCTCTCCATGGACGATCCAGGCAGCCAGTTTCTCTCCATGCACAAATCCAGGCCGCCCAATTCTCCATGGACGATCCAGCCAGCCCGTTTCTCTACGAACACGGCCAGCCAGCCAGTTTCTCTCCATGGACGATCCAGCCAGCCCGTTTCTCTACGAACACGGCCAGCCAGCCAGTTTCTCTCCATGGATGATCCAGCCAGCCCGTTTCTCTACGAACACGGCCAGCCAGCCAGTTTCTCTCCATGGACAATCCAGCCAGCCCGTTTCTCTACGAACACGGCTAGCCAGCCAGTTTCTCCCCATGGCCAGTCCAGGCCGCCAGTTTCTCCCCATGGCCAGTCCAGGCCGCCAGTTTCTCCCCATGGCCAGTCCAGGCCGCCAGTTTCTCCCCATGGCCAGTCCAGGCCGCCAGTTTCTCCCCATGGCCAGTCCAGGCCGCCAGATTCTCCCCATGGTCAGTCCAGGCCGCCAGTTTCTCCCCATGGTCAGTCCAGGCGCCAGTTTCTCCCCATGGTCAGTCCAGGCCGCCAGTTTCCCTTTATGCACGATCCAGCCAGCCAGTTTCTCCTCGCGAACAATCCAAACCGCCAGTTTCTCCATAAGCACGGCCAGGCCACCCAATTCCCCCTCAGGATGCCCAGGCCGCCAGTTTCTCCTCATGAGAAATGGGCGGTCTGGACTTCCCAAAGAAACGGGCGGGCTGAGCAAGAAACCGGCGGGCTGGATTCCAACGAGAAACGGGCTGACTGACTTCACACGGAAAACAGGTGGACTGAGTTTACACGAGAAAGTGGCGGACTGAGTTTTGAAGAAAGAAACGGGCGGACTGAGAAAATGGCGGGCTGAGATTTTGAAAGAAAGAAACGGGCGGACTGAGAAAGAAACGGGCGGACTGAGAAAGAAACGGGCTAAGTTTTTTTAAAAAAAAGAAATGGGCGGGCTGAGATCAGACGAGGAACGGTCGGACTGAATCCTTATCCGAAGATCCGACCCGAAATCGCTTAGCTCGAAATACTATTCACATACCAATCAAACCAAAGAAGGGATTCGATCTCAGTAAAGAGTCGAGACTAGGTGAACCGGAATCAAATTGGACCGAGGCCGGACAAAGAGGCGGGCTGCAAAAGACTTGGGCCGTGGATCGAGCCCAAACCAACTAAGGTCGGCGGATGGAGAAAGGAGCAAAGTCCCACATCGCCTATGAGTACTTTTAACGCCTTAGGTCGCCTAGTATATATAGACATGTATGTATTAGGTTGAGATTCATTCAGAATCCGAGTATAAGGGCTTTCGCAATATAAGACACTAAGCATTTGCAAGTTTTCTTGTACTTTGGCAAAAACCACTTAATAAAATCATCTTTTTTCAGTTTCGGTCCTCGAGTTCTTATAAGATAGGATTTTCAAACCCCCATTTATATAAGTTTTTGATTGTGTTAGTTACGACTCTCACAGTTTGGCGCCGTGTGTGGGGACGAGAAATATTCTAAACCTTAAGGACTAGAGGATACGAAAAGGAAGACGATGACAATTGGAGCAAGAAACAATGACGGGAACGACCAACCGGTCGGAGGAGCCGCAGTCGGGACGTCCGCAGCTGGAGCAACCAACGCCGGAGCTCGGTAGCTCCGGAACCACCGCCGCCGCACTAACAAGATTCGGGATGCCGACTGAAGATCCGGTTTTAACGAGAGTGGACGGCACTGGAGCAAACACTCTAGCTCAAGATATCACGGCGATCGGCGAACTAAGAAACATGATAACTAAACTCTTGGAGCGCCAAGACAGGCAAGAAAGAGCGACAACACAAGAGATTGCAACCATTCGAGAATTGGCCCAGGGCCCTCGAACACTCCAAGCAAGGCGTCTCCGTTTCTCGCCACGTACAATCACTCCAAGAAAGCAGAGCACCGACGAGCAAACCCCCGTCGTGACGAGAGAAGAACCATCCGAACCACCTCCGCTGAATCGAAAAAGCGCTGCAAGACAAGCAGCCGGGCAACCGACTTCGACAGTGACGGATGCCGGAGACGGGAGAACCACCGCAAACGAGTCCGACCACGATGAAGCCGAAACGGACGATGAAGCCAGAGATGCCGAGGAAGAAGAAAACCTACTCTGGGTGAAGCAACGAATGGAAGCCGAAGAACGGGACAAAACGGGAAGGTCAAGCCGAGGAGCCCATAACTCGAGCCGGAAAAGCGAAATGGACGAGCTCCGAGCCCAGCTGAACTTCACGGCAAACCAAATGAGAGAAGTACAATCGCAAGTTCACAAGGCGATCAGTGCTGCACCCGAGATCGATCGAGTTCTAGAAGAAACCCGGAAGATCCCGTTCACGTCGAAGATCACGAGCGTGAGACCTTCCGACCCAGGAAAGATCCGAGTGCCATTCTATGATGGAACAACAGATCCAAAGGCTCACATGACAGCTTTCCAGATCGCCATGGGTAGAGCCCGTTTCAAGGACGAAGAAAGAGATGCAGGATTCTGCCTACTCTTCGTTGAACACCTTAAGGGAGCAGCTTTGACTTGGTTCTCACGCTTAGAGAGGGATTCGATCGACAATTTCGACCAGCTATCCTCAGCCTTCCTGAAGCACTATTCGCTCTTCATAAGCCGTCTAACGTCCGACGCTGATCTCTACTCGCTGTCCCAAGGACCAAACGAGAGCCTTCCCGACTTCATCGAGAAATTCAAGACGATAGTATCAAAGGTCGACGGTCTGAGCGACAATGCCGCTATCGACGCCCTGAAGAAGTCCCTGTGGATCAACTCCCGTTTCCGGGAGGAAATCACTTTGCGTCCACCTGTGACCATTCAAGACGCCCTTCACCGGGCTTGCAATTTCGTCATCCATGAGGAAGACATAAAGGCCTTCACTAGAAAAAATCAACCGTCCAGGACGACGATAAAGAGCACGGCACCAGCGAGTGACAGAAGGAGTGGACGAAGCAGCGCAAGTGACGAAACAGGTACGGGCGGAGCCCACAATTACCAAGTGAGCACCGAAAGGTCACCTGAAGAATCCGGACGAGGAAAGGGATCATGGAACACTTGGACTCGGATGGGCTACGACGACAAAGCGTACTGCACCTTCCATAAGACCAAAGGACACTCGACCGAAAATTGCAGGACAATCGCGAGAAAACTCACGGCGAAATTTTTGGCGGGAGAACTTGGGGGCGGAGTCACCTTGGAAAGCCTCGGAGCGGTAAACGAAACTGAAGAGGTCCAAGACGATCGCCCCAACGGGGAGCTTCCCCAAAAGCCAGCCGAAGAAACGCCTAAGCGAAGGAGAAGATCAAACAAGGACGCCCCTGCCGGAAACCGAAGGAGAATCCACATGATCATCGGTGGGTCCCAATATTGCCGAGATACACTCGCATCCTTCAAAGCTTTCCTAAGGCGAGGAGACCAAGAAACCAACCCACGAGCACCAATCAAGCAAAACAGCGACCTGATCGCGTTCAAAGAAAGCGACGCCGAGGGACTGGAACAACCACACGACGACACGCTAGTGGTAGAACTAGATATCAACGATTACGATGTGTCCAGAATCTTAATCGACACCGGAAGTTCCGTAGATGTAATATTCCGAGAGACATTGCGGCGAATGAAGATCGACCTATCAGAAGTGAAGCCGAACCCAAGGTCTTTGACCGGATTTTCTGGCGAGGTTACTGTGACGGATGGAACGATCCAACTCCCGGTGCGTGCAGGCGGAGTAACGAAGATAGTAAACTTCGCGGTGGCTAATCATCCTGCAATTTATAATGTTATCCTGGGGACCCCGTGGATCAACTCGATGCGAGCAATTCCATCGACGTATCAGTTGTGTCTGAAATTCCCGACCCCGAGCGGAATCAAGACAGTATGGGGAAACCAAAAAGAGGCAAGGGTCTGTTTCCTGGCAGAGCACAAACTCAGGAATCCGACAGTGCCGCCAAGAGAAAATCCCAAGCGCAAGGATGCCGACACAAGTCTAGAGCCACCAAACAAGACAAGCAGAACCGAAAAATTCGAAGAAACCGAAGCTCTGCCCGCAAAAGACGAAAGCAACTCGGACAAGCCAACAATTACAGAAGAAAACAAGTCCAAGACCACAGAAGTCGTGAAGGACGATGCCTTACCCAAGGCCTAAACTCACTAAAAAAAAAAAAAAAAAAAAAAAAACGGAACTACGGGTGACTTGATCCCTTTTCGCGAAGGGTACGTAGGCAGCTCGCTTAAAAAACGAGTTCAGTTGCCCCCCCTCCATAAAAAAGGGGGGGAGTGGGTCCGTATATATCTATACTCCTGCAGAACCTAATCGACACTATATTTTCGGGAAAAGTTCGAACGATGAACACTGAGACTTAGCATCTCACAACCCATCAAAAATTCGAACAATCTCTCGAAAATGTCGACCAAGGCATGAACTCCGGATGAACACTGGGACTTAGCATCTCACAACCCATCCGGATTAACTGACGATCCACCCAACGAACAAAGAAAAGGGCGAACCACGGATGAACACCGGGACTTAGCATCTCGCAACCCATCCAGGTTCGTTCACCCGACGATTCAACTCGGACAAGTTTTCACGATTCACTCAAGCCTTCAAAAAATTCGTCTGTTGCTGGCCACAACAAGACATTCACATCACAACCATGGTTCTTTCAACATCCCGCAGCGGATAAAAGTAGCGCGCTATACAAATTTCCGGATAATATCTGAGAGGCGTAACCTGATCGGGAATGCGGGAAGCGTCAGGACGATATTCTGTTAAGCTTATCTTCAGGAGCGTCTCGTAAATTGGGAATATTACGAGGCGTCAACCGCGAAATAAGCTCACTAAACCCAGTAAACACCATGCACGAACACTGGTCGTAACACATCTCGAAGGCGCAGAACCAAACCGGCTCTAGTACGAGATCTTAAAAGCGTCTCTTCAAAAGGGAAAACGAAGGGGGCAAGCGCACCAAGTTTCTCGCAACAACAAAACAAACCCAGAACGTATCCTCGACGATACACTGGTCCTAACGATCGGCATGCCCGGCAAAGCATCCCAATCACAATATTCAAGAATCAAGTCAATCAAAATTCAAAGGCAGTCAAAAGACGAATCAAAGATAATGCATAAAGAAACAGAGAGTTCAACAAAGGATCCGACGATCCGAAGATAGCAAATACAAACAAGGTTCAAAGAAACCTGAAATAACACAAGTACAAATTACAAAGCTCCGTCCTACTCGGACTGGGCACCATCATCCTGGGCTCCAAGGTTGTTACCGGCGGTGTCCATCACTCCAACCCCAGCAGCCTCATCCGCAACCTCACCAGGACAACACTCAGATACATATGGAGACACGGGCGAGTAAACCAGCAACTTAGAGTAGGCATCCAAACCCCTCTCGAAAGTACCTACTTCGCTCTCACGCTCTTTTGTCGTTACCTTCACATCGGCATACTCCTTCTCAACAGTCGATCGTTTCTCCACGATATCTTCAAGCATAATCATGTTCCCCGAGATCTCTGTGACCTCCGCATCAATGCGATGAGCATCGGCCAACGCGGCCAACGAAGCCTTCGCCGTCTCGAGACGAGTGTAGAACTTCTGAGCGTCCGCCCACCTCTGCTGCTTCATAGCCTTGCTAAGGCTCTTCTCATTGACCTTCTTCTCTCGTTCCAGCGCGTCCCGGTATTCCTTCATCTCCTTCCTGTACTTCCTGTACTTCTTCTTCTCGGCCTTCAGTGCCTTCTTCAAAGCCTCAGCTTCCTCAGCATGGATCCTGGCTTTCTCCGCTTGGCGCTGAGCCTCGAGGACAGCAGCATCGTGCGCTACCTTGGACGAATGC
This sequence comes from Isatis tinctoria, assembly GCA_010577795.1. Classification (NCBI taxonomy): domain Eukaryota; kingdom Viridiplantae; phylum Streptophyta; class Magnoliopsida; order Brassicales; family Brassicaceae; genus Isatis; species Isatis tinctoria. The sequence goes on along the minus strand of VHIU01000136.1, from coordinate 16,494 downwards.
GCGGCGGCGCAAAGCTAAAACAAACCATGGAAAACACTTAGCCAAAAGAAAGAGGCCAGAATCTAAATGCAAAAAGACGAAGGGAAAGAAACACAGGACTTACCGCAACCGCGTGAGAAGCCATTAAGCCGTAGGAGTTCGGGTACTCCCAAGAAGGGACAATCCCAGAAGGAGAATCGTTAATCCAGGCGGCCAACCTTAGTGATTCAGAGTGACTCCCATCAACGGTTTTGCTAGCATCAAAGGAAAAACCAGAACCAGCGGTTTCAGTCGGATCGGACCTAGTGCCTCGAGTGTTCCTCGGCCTGCTGGTCCCATCATCGACTTCTTTTCCTTTACCAGCTGCAGAAGATCTCGTCCTCCTTTGAGGACGAGATGAAGGAAGGGCACACACCGCTCCAAGGACCGGAACAATCTCCGGCACCTCCGGAGCATTCCCAGACGAGCCGCCTTCCTCGACATGATTGACTGGAGAATCAACCCGAACCTGAGACCCCTCGGTCTGCGAGGCATCCAGCTTCTTAGACTTACGGTAGTTGACAACTCCTTTCTTTCCCGGCAAGTCGATTGGATCGCGGAAGTCTGGACCCTTAAGTGGAAGCTCTCTGTCGAGGATAAGCCGAGCCTCTAAGAACCGAGTCCAAAGATCAAGGTCTTTCCAGTCCACCTTCTTCAGGCAGAGAGTGTCGATAACTTCGTCAAAGTTAAGCGGAAAGTACGGAAAAATAGACGGAACTGCAAAACGAACAACAAAGAACAACTTGTTAGAATAAACACAAGGAACACAACAGGATGTGCGCACAAGCAATCATCTACCAAGCGCTTTCCACTGAGATTGCATCCGGCCCGCACACTGTTCGCCAACAACGGCGGCGTTCGCGGCAACGTAAAAGAACTTCTCCCTCGGAACCTTGCAGTTGCTATCAAGGCCGGTGGAAAATCTGCGAAGCAAACTGGTTCGGTAGGAAATGAGATAAGATAATTCCCCAGATTTCTTCACGTTGAAGCAATTCAACAGGTGATTCAGCCTCAAGTCTGCCCCAGTCTCAATACTTCGGACCACGCTGGCCATAAGCTGCTTAAGCGCCTGAGCTTTCAGCTGCGAGATTGCAATCCCGTAAAACGCAGCGAATTGAAGGATCAGCCTCGGGATTGGGAACCACATGAACGACTTGTAAAACATAGCCTCGTACATCGAGAAGTACCCATCCGGACAGCGATCAATACTCTCACCCACTTTGGGAAGCATGATCCGAATCTCGTCCGAAAAATTAAATTTGAACTTCAAGTCGCTCAAAGAGCTTTCGGAAGATAAAGTAGTCCCTGCCGGGACAGGATACTTCGGCCTAGAATTGGCCTTAGAAGATTTCGGGGCTGGAACTCGGACAACCGCCCTCTCATATCCGAAGTATGCATCCCGCTCACCCGGAAATATAGGTTCCGACTTGACCAAGTTGTAGCAAGGAGGACACGAATCAGGAACTCGACCATCCTGTCTACATTCATCCTAGCCTCTAGGCATAACTAAGCCGTCACCAACCAAAGGAAGTCGGCCCACTTCACAAGAGCTGGCCAGACCGCCACTTCTTCTACTTGAAGAGCTCAGACCGCCACTTCTACTAGTAGAAGAAGCCAAGTCGCCCGATCTCGAGGAGCTAGCTAAACGATTCTTCCTCCTTCGTGAAAGGGGCAGACCGCCATCATCCTTCGGACTGGCCAGACCGCCATTTTCTCCTGCATCGGCCAGGCCGCCTAAATCCCCAGGAGGAACGAGTCCGCCCATTTCTCTGAGGCCGCCAGTTTCCTCTGGAACGAGTCCGCCCGTTCCTCCGAGGCCGCCAGTTCCTTCTGGGACCAAACCGCCCATTCCATCTCGGCCCGTAGCACCATCCGGATAATCGAGCCCAGATCCACCATACTCACCAACCTGAGGAAGATGACCGAGATTGACACTCCACTGCGGACCATCAGGCTGAAACAAGTCGTGGACTACCCCAGCATCAAAATCCTCGGTTTGACGAATATGGGCCGGATCGATCTCAAAGTTCGGAACGTCGCTAAGATTGATCTCGAAGGAATCCGAAGAGTTGGTACCCTCAACATATCCGGAGGGGTGACCAAACATCTCAAACAAAAAAGAAAAATAACAATAATAACAATAAAAAAGTTTAAGAGGAAGAAGGAAGAAAGAGAGAAAGTCTACCTTAAGAGAACTTGAAGGAAAACTTGAATTGTGAAGAAAGAAGGAAGAGAAGCTTACTCTTATAGAGAAAAAGACACGGGACCCAATGCAAGCATAGCGGGACCGTACAAAAAAAAAAAAAAAAAAAACTCGCCTCAAGGCATACTATCCGAGCTCTCCGTCCACCAATCCCGATAAACGCTCTACGTAAAGCTCTTAACTTCAGCGAGCGGAAGCAATGAGCTGGGGGGCTAACTGTTGGGGTCAAAACCCACTCCTCGGGGATTGATGAACTAAAGAGCCGAGCATGCACGCTAAAGATCGTTCCGAGCATCGGGCCAGTAAGCGAGTTCATTCTAAGGATAAACGAGCTAGCCAGATTCCTTGCCCATGACCAGGCCGCCGGATTCTTTGTGCACAAAGGCCAGCCAGCCAGTTTCTCTCCATGCACAAATCCAGGCCGCCCAATTCTCCATGGACGATCCAGCCAGCCCGTTTCTCTACGAACACGGCCAGCCAGCCAGTTTCTCTCCATGGACGATCCAGCCAGCCCGTTTCTCTACGAACACGGCCAGCCAGCCAGTTTCTCTCCATGGATGATCCAGCCAGCCCGTTTCTCTACGAACACGGCCAGCCAGCCAGTTTCTCTCCATGGACGATCCAGGCAGCCAGTTTCTCTCCATGCACAAATCCAGGCCGCCCAATTCTCCATGGACGATCCAGCCAGCCCGTTTCTCTACGAACACGGCTAGCCAGCCAGTTTCTCTCCATGGACGATCCAGCCAGCCCGTTTCTCTACGAACACGGCCAGCCAGCCAGTTTCTCTCCATGGATGATCCAGCCAGCCCGTTTCTCTACGAACACGGCCAGCCAGTCAGTTTCTCTCCATGGACGATCCAGCCAGCCCGTTTCTCTACGAACACGGCTAGCCAGCCAGTTTCTCCCCATGGCCAGTCCAGGCCGCCAGTTTCTCCCCATGGCCAGTCCAGGCCGCCAGTTTCTCCCCATGGCCAGTCCAGGCCGCCAGTTTCTCCGCATGGCCAGTCCAGGCCGCCAGTTTCTCCCCATGGCCAGTCCAGGCCGCCAGTTTCTCCCCATGGTCAGTCCAGGCCGCCAGTTTCTCCCCATGGTCAGTCCAGGCCGCCAGTTTCCCTTTATGCACGATCCAGCCAGCCAGTTTCACCTCGCGAACAATCCAAACCGCCAGTTTCTCCATAAGCACGACCAGGCCGCCCAATTCCCCCTCAGGAATGCCCAGGCCGCCAGTTTCTCCTCATGAGAAATGGGCGGTCTGGACTTCCCAAAGAAACGGGCGGGCTGAGCAAGAAACCGGCGGGCTGGATTCCAACGAGAAACGGGCTGACTGACTTCACACGGAAAACAGGCGGACTGAGTTTACACGAGAAAGTGGCGGACTGAGTTTTGAAGAAAGAAACGGGCGGACTGAGAAAATGGCGGCTGAGTTTTTGAAAGAAAGAAACGGGCGGACTGAGAAAGCAGCGGGCTAAGTTTTTTAAAAAAAAGAAATGGGCGGGCTGAGATCAGACGAGGAACGGTCGGACTGAATCCTTATCCGAAGATCCGACCCGAAATCGCTTAGCTCGAAATACTATTCAATACCAATCAAACCAAAGAAGGGATTCGATCTCAGTAAAGAGTCGAGACTAGGTGAACCGGAATCAAATTGGACCGAGGCCGGACAAAGAGGCGGGCTGCAAAAGACATGGGCCGTGGATCGAGCCCAAACCAACTAAGGTCGGCGGATGGAGAAAGGAGCAAAGTCCCACATCGCCTATGAGTACTTTTGACGCCTTAGGTCGCCTAGTATATATAGACATGTATGTATTAGGTTGAGATTCATTCAGAATCCGAGTATAAGGGCTTTCGCAATATAAGACACTAAGCATTTGCAAGTTTTCTTGTACTTTGGCAAAAACCACTTAATAAAATCATCTTTTTTCAGTTTCGGTCCTCGAGTTCTTATAAGATAGGATTTTCGAACCCCCATTTATATAAGTTTTTGATTGTGTTAGTTTCGACTCTCACACCAAATATGCTATCTAAGCTTTTATAAGGTACACATTAAAGTGCTCTTTTGGAACACAAACTTGTATCCCATGCTTCGCGTTCTATATAAGAAGTTTTCCGAAAATAGTTTTGTTTAGAAACCTCATAGGACATTTTTTGGACCCCAAATATGCTTTATAAGCTTTTATAAAGTACAAATTAAAGTGCTCTTGTGGAACACAAACTTGTATCCCATGCTTCTCGTTCTATCGTTATAAGAAGTTTTGTGAAAATAGTTTTGTTAAGAAGCCTCATAGGACATTTTTTGGACCCCAAATATGCTATCTAAGCTTTTATAAGGTACACATTAAAGTGCTCTTTTGGAACACAAACTTGTATCCCATGCTTCGCGTTCTATCTTTATAAGAAGTTTTGCGAAAATAGTTTTGTTTAGAAACCTTATAGGACATTTTTTGGACCCCAAATATGCTATCTAAGCTTTTATAAGGTACACATTAAAGTTCTATTTTGGAACACAAACCTGTATCCCATGCTTCGCGTTATATCCTTATAATAAGTTTTGCGAACATAGATTTGTTAAGAAGCCTCATAGGACATTTTTTTGGACCCCAAATATGCTATCTAAGATTTTATAACGTACACGTTAAAGTGCTCTTTTGGAACACAAACTTGTATCCCATACTTCGCGTTCTATCTTTATAAGAAGTTTTTCGAAAATAGTTTTGTTTAGAAACCTCATAGGACATTTTTTTGACCCCAAATATGCTTTCTAAGCTTTTATCAGGTACACTTTAAAGTGCTCTTTTGGAACACAAACGTGTATCCCATGCTTCGCGTTCTATCTTTATAAGAAATTTTGTGAAAATAGTTTTGTTAAGAAACCTCATAGGACATTTTTTGGACCCCAAATATGCTATCTAAGCTTTTATAAGGTACACATTAAAGTGCTCTTTTGGAACACAAACTTGTATCCCATGCTTCGCGTTCTATCTTTATAAGAAGTTTTGCGAAAATAGTTTTGTTTAGAAACCTTATAGGACATTTTTTGGACCCCAAATATGCTATCTAAGCTTTTATAAGGTACACATTAAAGTGCTATTTTGGAACACAAACCTGTATCCCATGCTTCGCGTTATATCCTTATAATAAGTTTTGCGAACATAGATTTGTTAAGAAGCCTCATAGGACATTTTTTGGACCCCAAATATGCTATCTAAGATTTTATAACGTACACGTTAAAGTGCTCTTTTGGAACACAAACTTGTATCCCATGCTTCGCGTTCTATCTTTATAAGAAGTTTTTCGAAAATAGTTTTGTTTAGAAACCTCATAGGACATTTTTTGGACCCCAAATATGCTTTCTAAGCTTTTATCAGGTACACTTTAAAGTGCTCTTTTGGAACACAAACATGTATCCCATGCTTCGCGTTCTATCTTTATAAGAAATTTTGTGAAAATAGTTTTGTAAGAAACCTCATAGGACATTTTTGGACCCCAAATATGCTATCTAAGCTTTTATAAGGTACACATTAAAGTGCTCTTTTGGAACACAAACTTGTATCCCATGCTTCGCGTTCTATCTTTATAAGAAGTTTTGCGAAAATAGTTTTGTTTAGAAACCTTATAGGACATTTTTTGGACCCCAAATATGCTATCTAAGCTTTTATAAGGTACACATTAAAGTGCTATTTTGGAACACAAACCTGTATCCCATGCTTCGCGTTATATCCTTATAATAAGTTTTGCGAACATAGATTTGTTAAGAAGCCTCATAGGACATTTTTTGGACCCCAGATATGCTATCTAAGATTTTATAACGTACACGTTAAAGTGCTCTTTTGGAACACAAACTTGTATCCCATGCTTCGCGTTCTATCTTTATAAGAAGTTTTTCGAAAATAGTTTTGTTTAGAAACCTCATAGGACATTTTTTGGACCCCAAATATGCTATCTAAGCTTTTATAAGGTACACATTAAAGTGCTCTTTTGGAACACAAACTTGTATCCCATGCTTCGCGTTCTATCGTTATAAGAAGTTTTGCGAAAATAGTTTTGTTTATAAACCTCATAGGACATTTTTGGACCCCAAATATGCTACTAAGCTTTTATAAGGTACAAATTAAAGTGCTCTTTTGGAACACAAACTTGTATCCCATGCTTCGCGTTCTATCTTTGTAAGAAGTTTTGCGAAAATAGTTTTATTTAGAAACCTCATAGGACATTTTTTGGACCCCAAATATGCTTTCTAAGGTTTTATCAGGTACACTTTAAAGTGCTCTTTTGGAACACAAACATGTATCCCATGCTTGTGTTCTATCTTTCTAAGAAGTTTTGTGAAAATAGTTTTGTTAAAAACCTCATAGGACATTTTTGGACCCCAATATGCTATCTAAGCTTTTATAAGGTACACATTAAAGTGCTCTTTTGGAACAAACTTGTATCCCATGCTTCGCGTTCTATCCTTATAAGAAGTTCTGCGAAATAGTTTTGTTTAGAAACCTCATATGACATTTTTTGGACCCCAAATATGCTCTCTAAGCTTTTATCAGATAACTTTGAAGTGCTCTTTTGGAACACAAACGTGTATCTCATGCTTCGCGTTCTATCTTTATAAGAAGTTTTGTGAAAATAGTTTTGTTAAGAAACCTCATAGGACATTTTTTGGACCCCAAATATGCTATCTAAGCTTTTATAAGGTACATTAAAGTGCTCTTTTGGAACACAAACTTGTATCCATGCTTCGCGTTCTATCTTTATAAGAAGTTTTGCGAAAATAGTTTTGTTTAGAAACCTCATAGGACATTTTTTGGACCCCAAATATGCTATCTAAGCTTTTATAAGGTACACATTAAAGTGCTCTTTTGGAACACAAACTTGTATCCCATGCTTCACGTTCTATCTTTATAAGAAGTTTTGTGAAAATAGTTTTGTTTAGAAACCTCATAGGACATTTTTTGGACCCCAAATATGCTATCTTAGCTTTTATAAGGTACACGTTAAAGTGCTCTTTTGGAACACAAACTTGTATCCCATGCTTCGCGTTCTATCTTTATAAGAAGTTTTGCGAAAATAGTTTTGTTTAGAAACCTCATAGAACATTTTTTGGACCCCAAATATGCTATCTAAGCTTTTATAAGGTACACATTAAAGTGCTCTTTTGGAACACAAACTTGTATCCCATGCTTCGCGTTCTATATTTATAAGAAGTTTTGCGAAAATAGTTTTGTTTATAAACCTCATAGGACATTTTTTGGACCCCAAATATGCTATCTACACTTTTATAAGGTACAAATTAAAGTGCTCTTTTGGAACACAAACTTGTATTCCATGCTTTGCGTTCTATCGTTATAAGAAGTTTTGCGAGAATAGTTTTGTTTAGAAACCTCATAGGACATTTTTTGGACCCCAAATATGCTATCTAAGCTTTTATAAGGTACACATTAAAGTGCTCTTTGGAACACAAACTTGTATCCCATGCTTCGCGTTCTATATTAGAGAAGTTTTGCGAAAATAGTTTTGTTTATAAACCTCATAGGACATTTTTTGGACCCCAAATATGCTATCTAAGCTTTTATAAGGTACACATTAAAGTGCTCTTTTGGAACACAAACTTGTATCCCATGCTTCGCGTTCTATATTTATAAGAAGTTTTGCGAAAATAGTTTTGTTTAGAAACCTCATAGGACATTTTTTGGACCCCAAATATGCTATCTAAGCTTTTATAAGGTACACATTAAAGTGCTCTTTTGGAACACAAACTTGTATCCCATGCTTCGCGTTATCTTTATAAGAAGTTTTGTGAAAATAGTTTTGTTTAGAAACCTCATAGGACATTTTTTGGACCCCAAATATGCTATCTTAGCTTTTATAAGGTACATATTAAAGTGCTCTTTTGGAACACAAAGTTGTATTCCATGCTTTGCGTTCTATCTTATAAGAAGTTTTGCGAGAATAGTTTTGTTTAGAAACCTCATAGGACATTTTTTTGACCCCAATATGCTATCTAAGCTTTATAAGGTACACATTAAAGTGCTCTTTTGGAACACAAACTTGTATCCCATGCTTCGCGTTCTATCTTTATAAGAAGTTTTGCAAATAGTTTTGTTATAAACCTCATAGGACATTTTTGGACCCCAAATATGGTATATAAGCTTTTATAAGGTACACATTAAAGTGCTCTTTTGGAACACAAACTTGTATCCCATGCTACGCGTTCTATCTTATAACAAGTTTTGCGAAAATAGTTTTGTTTAGAAACCTCATAAGACATTTTTTGGACCCCAAATATGCTTTAAGCTTTTATAAGGTACACATTAAAGTGCTCTTTTGGAACACAAACTTGTATCCCATGCTTCGCGTTCTATCCTTATAAGAAGTTTACGAAAATAGTTTTGTTTATAAATCTCATAGGACATTTTTGGACCCCAAATATGCTATCTACGCTTTATAAGTACACGTAAAGTGCTCTTTTGGAACACAAACCGTGTATCCATGCTTCTCGTTCTTGTTATAAGAAGTTTTGTGAAAATAGTTTTGTAAATAAGCCTCATAGGACATTTTTTGGACCCCAAATATGCTATCTAAGATTTTATAACGTACACTTTAAAGTGCTCTTTTGGAACACAAACTTGTATCCCATGCTTCGCGTTCTATCTTTATAGAATTTTGCGAAAATAGTTTTGTTTAGAAACCTCATAGGACATTTTTGGACCCAAATATGCTTTAAGCTTTTATAAAGTACATTAAAGTGTTCTTTTGGAACACACACTTGTATCCCATGCTTCACGTTCTATCCTTATAAGAAGTTTTGCGAAAATAGTTTGTTTAGAAACCTCATAGGACATTTTTGGACCCAAATATGCTATCTAAGCTTTTATAAGGTACAATTAAAGTGCTTTTGGAACACAAACTGTATCCCATGCTTCGCGTTTATCTTTATAATAAGTTTGCGAAATAGTTTTGTTAGAAACCTCATAAGACATTTTTTGGACCCCAAATGCTTATAAGATTTTATAAAGTACACATTAAAGTGCTCTTTTGGAACACAAACTTGTATCCCATGCTTCGCGTTCTATCCTTATAAGAAGTTTTACGAAAATATTTTTGTTTATAAATCTCATAGGACATTTTTTGGACCCAAAATATGCTATCTACGCTTTTATAAGGTACACATTAAAGTGCTCTTTTGGAACACAAACTTGTATCCCATGCTTCTCGTTCTATCGTTATAAGAAGTTTTGCGAAAATAGTTTTGTAAATAAGCCTCATAGGACATTTTTTGGACCCCAAATATGCTATCTAAGCTTTTATAAGGTACACATTAAAGTGCGCTTTTGGAACACAAACTTGTATCCCATGCTTCGCGTTCTATCTTTATAAGAAGTTTTGCGAAAATAGTTTTGTTTAGAAACCTCATAGGACATTTTTTGGACCCCATCTAAGCTTTTATAAAGTACACATTAAAGTGCTCTTTAGGAACACAAACTTGTATCCCATGCTTCGCGTTCTATCTTTATAAGAAGTTTTGCGAAAATAGTTTTGTTTAGAAACCTTATAGGAAATTTTTTGGACCCCAAATATGCTATCTAAGCTTTTATAAGGTACACTTAAAGTGCTTTTTGAAAACAAACCTGTATCCATGCTTCGCGTTATCTTTATAAGAAGTTTTGCGAAAATAGTTTTGTCAAGAAACCTCATAGGACATTTTTTGGACCCAAATATGCTATCTAAGCTTTATAACGTACACATAAAGTGCTCTTTTGGAACACAAACTTGTATCCCATGCTTCGCGTTCTATTTTATAACGAAGTTTTTGCGAAAATAGTTTGTTTAGAAACCTCATAGGACATTTTTTGGACCCCAAATATGCTTTCTAAGCTTTTATAAGGTACACATTAAAGTGCTCTTTTGGAACACAAACTTGTATCCCATGCTTCGCGTTCTATCGTTATAAGAAGTTTTGTGAAAATAGTTTTGTTTATAAACTCATAGGACATGTTTGGACCCCAAATATGCTATCTAAGCTTTTATAAGGTACACATTAAAGTGCTCTTTTGGAACACAAACTTGTATCCCATGCTTCTCGTTCTATCGTTATAAGAAGTTTTGTGAAAATAGTTTTGTAAATAAGCCTCATAGGACATTGTTTGGACCCCAAATATGCTATCTAAGCTTTTATAAGGTACACATTAAAGTGCTCTTTTGGAACACAAACTTGTATCCCATGCTTCGCGTGTTAGCTTTATAAGAAGTTTTGTGAAAATAGTTTGTTTAAAACCTCATTATACATTTTTTGGACCCCAAATATGCTATCTAAGCTTTTATAAGGTACACATTAAAGTGCTCTTGGAACACAAACTTGTATCCCATGCCTCGCGTTCTATATCTTTATAAGAAGTTTTGCGAAAATAGTTTTGTTAGAAACCTCATAGGACATTTTTGGACCCCAAATATGCTATCTAAGCTTTTATAAGTACACATTAAAGTGCTCTTTAGGAACACAAACTTGTATCCCATGCTTCGCGTTCTATTTTTATAACAAGTTTTGCGAAATAATTTTGTTTAGAAACCTCATAGGACATTTTTGGACCCCAAATATGCTATCTAAGCTTTTATCAGGTACATTTAAAGTGCTATTTTGGAAACAAACTGTATCCCATGCTTCGCTCTATCCTTATAATAAGTTTTGTGAACATAGATTTGTTAAGAAGCCTCATAGGACATTTTTTGGACCTCAAATATGCTATCTAAGATTTTATAACGTACACGTTAAAGTGCTCTTTTGGAACACAAACTTGTATCCGATGCTTCGCGTTCTATCTTTATAAGAAGTTTTTCGAAAATAGTTTTGTTTAGAAACCTCATAGGACATTTTTTGGACCCCAAATATGCTTCTAAGCTTTTATAAGGTACACTTAAAGTGCTATTTTGGAACACAAATGTGTATCCCATGCTTCGCGTTCTATCTTTATAAGAAATTTTGCGAAAATAGTTTTGTTAAGAAACCTCATAGGACATTTTTTGGACCCCAAATATGCTATCTAAGATTTTATAACGTACACATTAAAGTGCTCTTTGTTGGACACAAACATGTATCCCATGCTTCGCGTTCTATCTTTATAACAAGTTTTGCGAAAATAGTTTTGTTTAGAAACCTCATAGGACATTTTTGGACCCCAATATGCTTCTAAGCTTTTATAAAGTACACATTAAAGTGCTCTTTTGGAACACAAACTTGTATCCCATGTTTCGTGTTCTATCGTTATAAGAAGTTTTACGAAATAGTTTTGTTTATAAATCTCATTGACATTTTTGGACCCCAAATATGCTATCTACGCTTTTATAAGGTACAAATTAAAGTGCTCTTTTGGAACACAAACTTGTATCCCATGCTTCGCGTTCTATCGTTATAAGAAGTTTTTGAAAATAGTGTGTGTAAATAAGCCTCATAGGACATTTTTTGGACCCCAAATATGCTATCTAAGCTTTATAAGGTACACATTAAAGTGCTCTTTTTGGAACACAAACTTGTATCCCATGCTTCGCGTTCTATCTTTATAAGAAGTTTTGCGAAAATAGTTTTGTTTAGAAACTCATAGGACATTTTTTGGACCCCAAATATGTATTTAAGCTTTTATAAGGACACATTAAAGTGTTTTTGGAACACACACCTGTATCCCATGTTCGCGTTCTATCCTTATAATAAGTTTTGCGAAATAGTGTTTGTAAGAAATCTATAGGACATTTTTTGGACCCCAGATATGCTATCTAAGATTTTATAAGGTACACATTAAAGTGCTCTTTTGGAACACAAACTTGATCCATGCTTCGCTTGTTCTATCTTTATAAGAAGTTTTGCGAAAATAGTTTTGTTTAAAACCTCATAGGACATTTTTGGACCCAAATATGCTATCTAAGCTTTTATAAGGTACAATTAAAGTGCTCTTTTGGAACACAAACTTGTATCTCATGCTTCTCGTCGTTATATCGTTATAAGATGTTTCGAAAGTTTTGTTTGAAAAACCTCATAGGACATTTTTGGACCCCAAATATGATTTCTAAGCTTTATAAGGTACACATTAAAGTGCTCTTTTGGAACACAAACTTGTATCCATGCTTCGCGTTCTATCGTTATAAGAAGTTTTGCGAAAATAGTTTTGTTTAGACACCTCATAGGACATTTTTTGGACCCCAAATAGCTATCTAAGCTTTTATCTATTACACTTTAAAGTGCTCTTTGGACCAAACGTGTATCCCATGCTTCTCGTTCTATCTTTATAAGAAGTTTTGGTGAAAATAGTGTTTGTTGAAAAAACTCATGGACTTTTTGGACCCCAAATATGCTAGCAGCTTATTAGGTAACATTAAAGTTGTATCTCCATGCTTCTCGTTCTATCGTTATAAGAAGTTTTGCGAAATAGTTTGTTTAGAAACCTCATAGGACATTTTTTGGACCCAAAATATGCTATCTAAGCTTTATAAGGTACAAATTAAAGTGCTCTTTGGAACACAACTTGTGATCCATGCTCGTTCTATCGTTATAATAAGTTTTTGCGAAAATATGTTTGTTAAGAAGCCTCATAGGACATTTTTTGGACCCCAAATATGCTATCTAAGATTTTATAAGGACATTAAAGTGCTCTTTTGGAACCAAACTTGTATCCCATGCTTGCGTTCTATCTTTATAAGAAGTTTGCGAAAATAGTTTTGTTTAGAAACCTCATAGGACATTTTTTGGACCCATATGCTAAGCTTTTATAAAGGTACACTTTAAAGTGCTCTTTTGGAACACCAAACTTGTATCCCATGCTTCGCGTTCTATCTTATAAGAATTTTGCGAAAATAGTTTTGTTTAGAAACCTCATAGGACATTTTTTGGACCCCAATATGCTATCTAAGCTTTATAAGGTACACTTTAAAGTGCTCTTTTGGAACACAAACTTGTATCCAATGCTTCGCGTTCTATCTTTATAAGAAATTTTTGGAAAATAGTTTTGTTCAAGAAACCTTATAGGACATTTTTTGGACCCAAATAAGCTATCTTAGCTTTATATAAGGTACACATTAAAGTGCTCTTTTGGAACACAAACTGTATCCCATGCTTCGCGTTCTATATCTATAATAAGTTTTGCGAAACATAGTTTGTTTAGAAGCCTCATAGGACATTTTTGGACCCCAAATATGCTTTCTAAGCTTTATAAAGTACACGTTAAGTGCTCTTTTGGAACACAAACTTGTATCCCATGTTTCGCGTTCTATCCATATAAGAAGTTTTTCGAAAATAGTTTTGTTTAGAAATCTCATAGGACATTTTTTGGACCCCAAAATGCTTTCTAAGCTTTTATAAGGTACAAATTAAAGTGCTCTTTTGGAAACAAACTGTATCCCATGCTTCTCGTTCTATCGTATAATAAGTTTTTGTGAAAATAGTTTGTAAATAAGCCTCATAGGACATTGTTTGGACCCCAAATAGCTATCTAAGCTTTTATAAGGTACACATTAAAGTGCTCTTTTGGAACACAAACTTGTATCCCCTGCTTCGCGTTCTAGTTTATATGAAGTTTGTGAAAATAGTTTTGTTAAAAAACCATTCATTATACATTTTTTTGGAACCCAAATATGCATATAAGCTTTTATAAGGTACACATTAAAGTGCTCTTTTGGAACTCAAACTTGTATCCCATGCTTCGCGTTCTATCTTTATAAGAAGTTTTGCGAAAATAGTTTTGTTTAGAAACCTCATAGGACATGTTTTGGACCCCAAATATGCTATCTAAGCTTTTATAAAGTACACATTAAAGTGCTCTTTAGGAACACAAACTTGTATCCCATGCTTCGCGTTCTATCTTTATAAGAAGTTTTGCGAAAATAGTTTTGTTTAGAAACCTTATAGGAAATTTTTTGGACCCCAAATATGCTATCTAAGCTTTTATAAGGTACACATTAAAGTGCTATTTTGGAACACAAACCTGTATCCCATGCTTCGCGTTATATCCTTATAATAAGTTTTGTGAACATAGATTTGTTAAGAAGCCTCATAGGACATTTTTTGGACCTCAAATATGCTATCTAAGATTTTATAACGTACACGTTAAAGTGCTCTTTTGGAACACAAACTTGTATCCGATGCTTCGCGTTCTATCTTTATAAGAAGTTTTTCGAAAATAGTTTTGTTTAGAAACCTCATAGGACATTTTTTGGACCCCAAATATGCTTTTTAAGCTTTTATCAGGTACACTTTAAAGTGCTCTTTTGGAACACAAATGTGTATCCCATGCTTCGCGTTCTATCTTTATAAGAAATTTTGTGAAAATAGTTTTGTTAAGAAACCTCATAGGACATTTTTTCGACCCCAAATATGCTATCTAAGCTTTTATAAGGTACACATTAAAGTGCTCTTTTGGAACACAAACTTGTATCCCATGCTACGCGTTCTATCTTTATAACAAGTTTTGCGAAAATAGTTTTGTTTAGAAACCTCATAAGACATTTTTTGGACCCCAAATATGCTTTATAAGCTTTTATAAAGTACACATTAAAGTGCTCTTTTGGAACACAAACTTGTATCCCATGTTTCGCGTTCTATCCTTATAAGAAGTTTTACGAAAATATTTTTGTTTATAAATCTCATAGGACATTTTTTGGACCCCAAATATGCTATCTACGCTTTTATAAGGTACAAATTAAAGTGCTCTTTTGGAACACAAACTTGTATCCCATGCTTCTCGTTCTATCGTTATAAGAAGTTTTGTGAAAATAGTTTTGTAAATAAGCCTCATAGGACATTTTTTGGACCCCAAATATGCTATCTAAGCTTTTATAAGGTACACATTAAAGTGCTCTTTTGGAACACAAACTTGTATCCCATGCTTCGCGTTCTATCTTTATAAGAAGTTTTGCGAAAATAGTTTTGTTTAGAAACCTCATAGGACATTTTTTGGACCCCAAATATGCTTTATAAGCTTTTATAAAGTACACATTAAAGTGTTCTTTTGGAACAAACACTTGTATCCCATGTTTCGCGTTCTATCCTTATAAGAAGTTTTGCGAAAATAGTTTTGTTTATAAATCTCATAGGACATTTTTTGGACCCCAAATATGCTTTCTAAGCTTTTATAGGTACACATTAAAGTGCTCTTTTGGAACACAAACTTGTATCCCATGCTTCGCGTTCTATCCTTATAAGAAGTTTTGCGAAAATAGTTTTGTTTAGAAACTTCATAGGACATTTTTTGGACCCCAAGTATGCTATCTAAGCTTTTATAAAGTACAAATTAAAGTGCTCTTTTGGAACACAAACTTGTATCTCATGCTTCTCGTTCTATCGTTATAAGAAGTTTTGCGAAAATAGTTTTGTTTAGAAACCTCATAGGACATTTTTTGGACCCCAAATATGCTTTCTAAGCTTTTATCAGGTACACATTAAAGTGCTCTTTTGGAACACAAACGTGTATCCCATGCTTCGCGTTCTATCTTTATAAGAAGTTTTGCGAAAATAGTTTTGTTTAGAAACCTCATATGACATTTTTTGGACCCCAAATATGCTATCTAAGCTTTTATCATATACACTTTAAAGTGCTCTTTTGGAACACAAACGTGTATCCCATGCTTCGCGTTCTATCTTTATAAGAAGTTTTGTGAAAATAGTTTTGTTAAAAAACCTCATTGGACATTTTTTGGACCCCAAATATGCTAGCTAAGCTTTTATTAGGTACACATTAAAGTGCTCTTTTGGAACACAAACTTGTATCCCATGCTTAGCGTTCTATCTTTATAAGAAGCTTTTCGAAAATAGTTTTGTTTAGAAACCTCATAGGACATTTTTTGGACCCCAAATATGCTTTCTAAGCTTTTATCAGGTACACTTTAAAGTGCTCTTTTGGAACACAAACGTGTATCCCATGCTTCGCGTTCTATCTTTATAAGAAATTTTGTGAAAATAGTTTTGTTAAGAAACCTCATAGGACATTTTTTGGACCCCAAATATGTTATATAAGCTTTTATAAGGTACACATTAAAGTGCTCTTTTGGAACACAAACTTGTATCCCATGCTACGCGTTCTATCTTTATAACAAGTTTTGCGAAAATAGTTTTGTTTAGAAACCTCATAAGACATTTTTTGGACCCCAAATATGCTTTATAAGCTTTTATAAAGTACACATTAAAGTGCTCTTTTGGAACACAAACTTGTATCCCATGTTTCGCATTCTATCCTTATAAGAAGTTTTACGAAAATAGTTTTGTTTATAAATCTCATAGGACTTTTTTTGGACCCCAAATATGC
>VHIU01000372.1:0-44089 GCA_010577795.1 Isatis tinctoria | reverse complement strand
ACTGTAGAGTGGGGTATTGGACTTAGAGATGTGGTTAGTGGCACGCCGTTCTCGAGTATCGAGGGGACGGGTGTTACAATAAGATTCTTTAACTCTCCCCTTCGAGATGATAATATTGCAAGTTTTTCAATCTAGAATTGAATCTCATTTTAGAATCAATAACATACCCAACTTGGGTCATGGTTTATATATTAGATCCTTCCATGTTTTGAGACTTATAGAACATAATGCATCAAGTATTTGAAATATACTTTATCAGTCCCACTTTGAGTGTCAATATAATCTTTTGGATCCCACTTATTGTGGATGTTGGATTCCTTAACTATCTTTTGGATCTTCCGCTTATTGCGGATGTGAGATTCCTTAATTCTCCCCCTTGAGATGATGAGACTACATGGCCATCAATCTTTTACTGAATCTCACTAAATTTCTTTGAGACTTGAGAGAGTACATTGCATTAATGAATTCTAATTGTATTTCCACGGGAATTCATATATATGCACTTCAAGAGCTTTCAATATGCCTTATACTATTTTGTATTGTATTCACGTTAGCTTCTTTCATCTTTAGATGATATAAATATCATTTATTTATTACCATCTTTACTTTCTCATTTCTGGCTGAGAATCTGAATTCTTAAAGAATCTCATTGGTCTCAGCCTTTACTTTGACAACATTCATATCTTAATACTACTAAAAATGAAGTACAAATTAAAAATTACCCTTACTCTTACCACTAGAATTACACAGAATACCACTGCCATTACGATTTTTAATAAAGAAAAATAAGGGCAAAGTCGTATTAAAAAAAATTTCTTAAACAAAAAGTTGCCCCAAACCTAATAAATCGGGTCTAACCTGACTGTATGTTGTGAGAGACGAAACTCACACTGTCAAAACTTAATTTTATAGGGGCTCAAAAATTCTATTTTAAAAAACTAAAGGACCGAAAATGCAAAAAAAGATTTTATTAATATTTTCCGAAAGTACAAGGATAATTAGCAAAAGCTGAAAAGTCTTATATTGCTAAAGCTCTTAATACTCGGATTTTGGATGCCTTTTACCCTTACACAAGCATACATATATATACTAATGATCCTAGGGTGCTAAGACTACATATTTTCGATATGGGACCTTGTTCTTTTTCCCCAGCCGCCGACCTAATCTTTTGGGCCCGAAGTCCGGCCCGAAATCTTCTGAGATCCACCTGCATGTTCTGATCCAAGTCTAGCCCACCTTTTATTATTTTTTAATGAACAGCAACCGATGAGTAGTAAACCGATGAATATTAATTCGGACCTCGGTTGAGCTTAATTTTATTTTGCGGTTAACTTCGTCCCGAGATGAATAGTATTTTTGACGATTTTTCCCGCGTGAATAGTGTTCCGAACGTTTTACGACTTTTGAGATTGAGCTACCCGATCTTTCCTCAAATTTCCAGCCGCCGGTTTTAGTGTTAATGGCCAGCCGCCGACTCTCTAACTCGTGTGTATGGGCGACCGGTCCATGAGCGGCTTAACGTTGATCGTGGGCTTTCAGACAGCACTCGCAGACGTTTTGGAATCAGAACGTGCAAATGCCTAGTCTTTGAATCGATCCGGCTTGGAGTTATGCTTGAAGGACGGTCTGCTGGACATTGTCCAGATAACGAGTCTTGATTGAAAGATGATCGTGGGCGGCTGGCCTTGTCCCAGCCGCCGGGTCATGCTTGGACGGACCACGGGCGGTTGGCCTTGTCTTGTCAAAGAACGAGTTTTTTTGTTCGTCCGCTCCTCTTTAGTGTCTTGTTGGGTTCAAAATCCCCTCCTCAGAGATTGATATAGCGAGAAGCCTAGATCACGAACAAACGGATCATGTCCCTGAAACAAGCCCTCGATAAAGGCCAGTCGCCCATGCTCTTAGCATGAGGCCAGCCGCCCACCTCCTCAGATGAGCCAGCCGCCGTGTCAAGATCATCAATACGGGCGTCTGGCTCCGTGCAAAGAATGGGCGTCTGGCTCCGTGCAAAGAACGGGCGCCTGGCTCAGACCAAGAAGGCCAGCCGCCATCTTCTCTTTCGTTCCAGCATGGCGGCTGAACTCCATGGAAAGAATGGGCGTCCGGTTCCGTGCAAAGAACGGGCATCTGGCTCCGTGCAGAGAACGGGTGTCTGGCTCCGTGCAAAGAACAGACGCCTGGCTCTCATAATCAAGACATGGCGGCTGAACTTATCCCGAGCATCCCGCTTCAGCTGCCCATCATCTTCTCAAGTAGTGCATGGCAGCTGAACTCGTCCCGAGCATCATGCTTCAGCCGCCCATCATCTCGTCAAGCAGTACATGGCGGCTGAACTTATCCCAGGCATCATGCTTCAGCCGCCCATCATCCCGTCAAGCAGTGCATGGTGGCTGAACTCATCCCGAGCATCATGCTTCAGCCGCCCAGCATCCCGTCAAGCCGTGCATGGCGGCTGAACTCATCCCGAGCATCATGCTTCAGCCGCCCAGCATCCCGTCAAGCGGTGCATGGCGGCTGAACTTATCCCAAGCATCATGCTTCAGCCGCGCAGCATCCCGTCAAGCGGTGCATGGCGGCTGAACTTATCTCGAGCATCATGCTTCAGCCGCCCAGCATCCCGTCAAGCTGTGCATGGCGGCTGAACTGATCCCGAGCATCATGCTTCAGCCGCCCAACATCCCGTCAAGCAGTGTATGGCGGCTGAACTCATCCCGAGCATGCTTCAGCCGCCCATCACGCTCCAATCAAGACAGGGCGGCTGAACTTATCCCAAGAATCCCGCTTCAGCCGCCCAGCATCCCCTCAAGCAGTGCATGGCGGCTGAACTCATCCCGAGCATGCTTCAGCCGCCCATCACGCTCCAATCAAGACAGAGCGGCTGAACTTATCCCGAGCATCCCACTTCAGCCGCCCATCATCTTCTCAAGCAGTGCATGGTGGCTGAACTCGTCCCGAGCATCATGCTTCAGCCGCCCATCATCTCGTCAAGCAGTACATGGCGGCTGAACTTATCCCAGGCATCATGCTTCAGCAGCCCAGCATCCCGTCAAGCAGTGCATGGCGGCTGAACTCATCCTGAGCATCATGCTTCAGCCGCCCAGCATCCCGTCAAGCGGTGCATGGCGGCTGAACTTATCCCAAGCATCATGCTTCAGCCGCGCAGCATCCTGTCAAGCGGTGCATGGCGGCTGAACTCATCCCGAGCATCATGCTTCAGCCGCCCAACATCCCGTCAAGCGGTGCATGGAGGCTGAATTATCTCGAGCATCATGCTTCAGCCGCCCAACATCCCGTCAAGCGGTGCATGGTGCTGAACTCATCACGAGCATCATGCTTCAGCCGCCCAGCATCCCGTCAAGCCGTGCATGGCGGCTGAACTGATCCCGAGCATCATGCTTCAGCCGCCCAACATCCCGTCAAGCAGTGCATGGCGGCTGAACTCATCTCGAGCATGCTTCAGCCGCCTATCATGCTCCAATCAAGACAGGGCGGCTGAACTTATCCCAAGAATCCCGCTTCAGCCACCCAGCATCCCCTCAAGCAGTGCATGGCGCTGAACTCATCCCGAGCATGCTTCAGCCGCCCATCACGCTCCAATCAAGACAGGGCGGCTGAACTTATCCCGAGCATCCCACTTCAGCCGCCCATCATCGTCTCAAGCTGTGCATGGTGGCTGAACTCGTCCCGAGCATCATGCTTCAGCCGCCCATCATCCTGTCAAGCAGTACATGGCGGCTGAACTTATCCCAGGCATCATGCTTCAGCCGCCCAGCATCCCGTCAAGCAGTGCATGGCGGCTGAACTCATCCCGAGCATCATGCTTCAGCCGCCAGCATCTCGTCAATCCGTGCATGGCGGCTGAACTCATCCTGAGCATCATGCTTCAGCCGCCCAGCATCTCGTCAAGCGGTGCATGGCGGCTGAACTTATCCCAAGCATCATGCTTCAGCCGCGCGCAGCATCCCGTCAAGCGGTGCATGGTGCTGAACTCATCACGAGCATCATGCTTCAGCCGCCCAGCATCCCCTCAAGCGGTGCATGGAGGCTGAACTTATCTCGAGCATCATGCTTCAGCCGCCCAACATCCCGTCAAGCGGTGCATGGCGGCTGAACTTATCCGAGCATCATGCTTCAGCCGCCCAGCATCCCGTCAAGCCGTGCATGGCGGCTGAACTGATCCGAGCATCATGCTTCAGCCGCCCAACATCCGTCAAGCAGTGCATGGCGGCTGAACTCATCTCGAGCATGCTTCAGCCGCCTATCATGCTCCAATCAAGACAGGGCGGCTGAACTTATCCCAAGAATCCCGCTTCAGCCACCCAGCATCCCCTCAAGCAGTGCATGGCGGCTGAACTCATCCCGAGCATGCTTCAGCCGCCCATCACGCTCCAATCAAGACAGGGCGGCTGAACTTATCCGAGCATCCCACTTCAGCCGCCCATCATCGTCTCAAGCTGTGCATGGTGGCTGAACTCGTCCCGAGCATCATGCTTCAGCCGCCCATCATCCTGTCAAGCAGTACATGGCGGCTGAACTTATCCCAGGCATCATGCTTCAGCCGCCCAGCATCCCGTCAAGCAGTGCATGGCGGCTGAACTCATCCCGAGCATCATGCTTCAGCCGCCCAGCATCTCGTCAATCCGTGCATGGCGGCTGAACTCATCCTGAGCATCATGCTTCAGCCGCCCAGCATCTCGTCAAGCGGTGCATGGCGGCTGAACTTATCCCAAGCATCATGCTTCAGCCGCGCAGCATCCCGTCAAGCGGTGCATGGTGCTGAACTCATCACGAGCATCATGCTTCAGCCGCCCAGCATCCCCTCAAGCGGTGCATGGAGGCTGAACTTATCTCGAGCATCATGCTTCAGCCGCCCAACATCCCGTCAAGCGGTGCATGGCGGCTGAACTTATCCCGAGCATCATGCTTCAGCAGCCCAGCATCCCGTCAAGCCATGCATGGCGGCTGAACTGATCCCGAGCATCATGCTTCAGCCGCCCAACATCCCGTCAAGCAGTGCATGGCGGCTGAACTCATCCCGAGCATGCTTCAGCCGCCCATCACGCTCCAATCAAGACAGGGCAGCTGAACTTATCCCGAGAATCCCGCTTCAGCCGCCCAGCATCCCCTCAAGCAGTGCATGGCGGCTGAACTCATCCCGAGCATGCTTCAGCCGCCCATCACGCTCCAATCAAGACAGAGCGGCTGAACTTATCCCGAGCATCCCACTTCAGCCGCCCATCATCTTCTCAAGCAGTGCATGGTGGCTGAACTCGTCCCGAGCATCATGCTTCAGCCGCCCATCATCTCGTCAAGCAGTACATGGCGGCTGAACTTATCCCAGGCATCATGCTTCAGCAGCCCAGCATCCCGTCAAGCAGTGCATGGCGGCTGAACTCATCCTGAGCATCATGCTTCAGCCGCCCAGCATCTCGTCAAGCCGTGCATGGCGGCTGAACTCATCCCGAGCATCATGCTTCAGCCGCCCAGCAGCCCGTCAAGCGGTGCATGGAGGCTGAACTTATCTCGAGCATCATGCTTCAGCCGCCCAACATCCCGTCAAGCGGTGCATGGCTACTGAACTTATCCCGAGCATCATGCTTCAGCCGCCCAGCATCCCGTCAAGCCGTGCATGGCGGCTGAACTGATCCCGAGCATCATGCTTCAGCCGCCCAACATCCCGTCAAGCAGTGCATGGCGGCTGAACTCATCTCGAGCATGCTTCAGCCGCCTATCATGCTCCAATCAAGACAGGGCGGCTGAACTTATCCCAAGAATCCCGCTTCAGCCACCCAGCATCCCCTCAAGCAGTGCATGGCGGCTGAACTCATCCCGAGCATGCTTCAGCCGCCCATCACGCTCCAATCAAGACAGGGCGGCTGAACTTATCCCGAGCATCTCACTTCAGCCGCCCATCATCGTCTCAAGCAGTGCATGGTGGCTGAACTCGTCCCGAGCATCATGCTTCAGCCGCCCATCATCCCGTCAAGCAGTACATGGCGTCTGAACTTATCCCAGGCATCATGCTTCAGCCGCCCAGCATCCCGTCAAGCAGTGCATGGCGGCTGAACTCATCCCGAGCATCATGCTTCAGCCGCCCAGCATCTCGTCAAGCCGTGCATGGCGGCTGAACTCATCCTGAGCATCATGCTTCAGGCGCCCAGCATCTCGTCAAGCGGTGCATGGCGGCTGAACTTATCCCAAGCATCATGCTTCAGCCGCGCAGCATCCCGTCAAGCGGTGCATGGTGCTGAACTCATCCGAGCATCATGCTTCAGCCGCCCAGCAGCCCGTCAAGCGGTGCATGGAGGCTGAACTTATCTCGAGCATCATGCTTCAGCCGCCCAACATCCCGTCAAGCGGTGCATGGCTACTGAACTTATCCCGAGCATCATGCTTCAGCCGCCCAGCATCCCGTCAAGCCGTGCATGGCGGCTGAACTGATCCGAGCATCATGCTTCAGCCGCCCAACATCCCGTCAAGCAGTGCATGGCGGCTGAACTCATCTCGAGCATGCTTCAGCCGCCTATCATGCTCCAATCAAGACAGGGCGGCTGAACTTATCCCAAGAATCCCGCTTCAGCCACCCAGCATCCCCTCAAGCAGTGCATGGCGGCTGCTGAACTCATCCCGAGCATGCTTCAGCCGCCCATCACGCTCCAATCAAGACAGGGCGGCTGAACTTATCCCGAGCATCTCACTTCAGCCGCCCATCATCGTCTCAAGCAGTGCATGGTGGCTGAACTCGTCCCGAGCATCATGCTTCAGCCGCCCATCATCCCGTCAAGCAGTACATGGCGTCTGAACTTATCCCAGGCATCATGCTTCAGCCGCCCAGCATCCCGTCAAGCAGTGCATGGCGGCTGAACTCATCCCGAGCATCATGCTTCAGCCGCCCAGCATCTCGTCAAGCCGTGCATGGCGGCTGAACTCATCCTGAGCATCATGCTTCAGGCGCCCAGCATCTCGTCAAGCGGTGCATGGCGGCTGAACTTATCCCAAGCATCATGCTTCAGCCGCGCAGCATCCCGTCAAGCGGTGCATGGTGCTGAACTCATCCCGAGCATCATGCTTCAGCCGCCCAGCATCCCCTTAAGCGGTGCATGGAGGCTGAACTTATCTCGAGCATCATGCTTCAGCCGCCCAACATCCCGTCAAGCGGTGCATGGCGGCTGAACTTATCCCGAGCATCATGCTTCAGCCGCCCAGCATCCCGTCAAGCCGTGCATGGCGGCTGAACTGATCCCGAGCATCATGCTTCAGCCGCCCAACATCCCGTCAAGCAGTGCATGGCGGCTGAACTCATCCCGAGCATGCTTCAGCAGCCCATCACGCTCCAATCAAGACAGGGCGGCTGAACTTATCCCAAGAATCCCGCTTCAGCCACTCAGCATCCCCTCAAGCAGTGCATGGCGGCTGAACTCATCTCGAGCATGCTTCAGCCGCCCTTCACGGTCTAATCAAGACAGGGCGGCTGAACTTATCCCGAGAATGCTTCAGCCGCCCATCACGCTTCAATCAGGACATGGCGGTTGGATTTATGAGGAGCATGGCCAGTCGCCCATCACCCTTCCTTCGAGCATAATCCCGGGCTCGGAATCGATCCAAGGCAAGACGTTTGCACGTTCTGATCCCGAGTTTTTTCCAGCAGCCCATGATCATTGTCCAGCAGCCCACGAGCTTTGGCCAGCCGCCCATGGACCTTAGCCAACCGCCCATTCTTGCCAAGCAGAGAGCGGGCGGCTGAACATCAACACACGAAGTGGGCGGCTGAAGGTTCAAAGAGAAAAAAACGAGCGGTTCGATCTCGGAAATCGTAGAAACGATCGGAACACTATTCATGCGGGAAAACTGTTAAAGAACTATTCACGCGGGAAAAACCGTTAAAATCCTGTTCACAAAACACTATTCATCCCCAGAAAAAGTTAACCGGAAAACCGTTAAAGAACTATTCATCAGGCCGGACCAGGATCAGACTACGTGACGGGCTGCTGAAGATTTCGGGCCGGGAATCGGCGGCTGGAAGGAAGGAACAAAGTCCCAGATCGCCCAGAAAGAGTTTTAGCCTCCTAGGTCTCCTAGTATAAATACAGATGCTTGTACTAGGTTCAGTCATCCCAAATCCGAATATTAAGATCTCTAGCAATATAAGACTTTTCAGCTTTTGCTAACTATTCTTGTACTTTCGGAAAATATCAATAAAATATTCTTTTTACATTTTCGGTCCTTTAGTTATTTTAAAGTAGAATTTTCGAGCACCCATAAAATATAAGTTTTGACAGTGTGAGTTCCGGCTCTCACAGTTTGGCGCCGTCTGTGGGGACGAGAAATATTCTTAACTCTTAGAACAAGAGGATACGGAAAGAAGACGATGACCAGAAGAACCGACGACACATGCAACCAGCCGGCCAGAGGAGTTCTCGGAGGAGTGATCGATACCGGAGCGACTAGTGCCGGGACGACCGTCGCTGCGCTGACTGGAGCCGGAATGACCGGAGCCGGGACAACCACAGCAGGAAACATCATAATGGGAGCAACTAATGCCGGAGCGACGATCGTCAAAATCAACCACTCTGAGGACGACCCGCTCATCAGCAGCCTTACAATCAAAGACCACGGGATGCAAAGAGTTCTAGTCGACGCGGGAAGTTCGGTGAACGTCGTATTTTGGGAAACCCTTCGGAAGATGAACATTGGGACCTGGCATTTCACGACCCATCCAAAACCGTTGATTGGTTTTACCGGAAAGACGACAATGACAATCGGAACAGTCCAACTCCCCGTAATAACAAAAGAAACGAAGAAAGACGTGGAATTCTCCGTAGCGGACCACCCGGAAATTTACGACCCGACGAATGACGAAGACATCCTGCCGGCCAAAACGACCGCCGCCGGAGCGACGATCGCCGGGACAACCGGAACAAACCACATGGAAGAAGACGTGACGACAACGGACGAGCTGAAGATCATGCTGGCCGCGCTCCCAGAGCGACAAGATCAACGAGACGAAACCGCGACTCAACAGTTGCAAACTGTCCGAGACAAAAGACGAGCTATGAACGTCTCACCAGAGGGAAGCTTAAGGCAAGGACGACCGACCATCAGTGCAAGACGTCTCAAATTCTCGCCTCAGGAGATTATAGAGTTCATCATAAAAGCTTGGATAGATAATGAAAGCTGAAAATAACTTAATAAGAACTTGAAACAAGCATAAATATAGATAATAACAACTGAAAGTAAAACTTAATAGAACCTTAAAGCATAAATAAGAACTGAAAGTAAAACTTAATTAAAGCATAAATGTTAAAGCTTGATAGAAACTAATAAGAACTTAATAAAAACATAAACATTAAAGCTAAAAACTGAAGAGGAGCAATGTTTAGAAGATAGAGAAGAGAGGGAGGAGAAGATGGTGTGTTTTGAAACATCAAGAGTGAGTTCTATATATAGGCCAAGGTGTAGGGGAGTAGGTAGGACGGGGAACGGTCGTTCTGATGGGAGAACGATCGTTCTCCATGGTCGATCGTAGTAGGTGAAGTAGGTGAAGTGGGGAACGATCGTTCTGAGGGGAGAACGATCGTTCCGTAGTGCTTTTGTCGGTAGGGTAGGTGAAGTGTGGAACGGGCACATGGGATAGAACGGTCGATCTCCTATTTTTGTCGGCAGGGTTGGTGAAGTGTGGAACGATCGTTCCGTGATAGAACGGTCGTTCCTTTGCTTAGCCAGAACGATCGTTCTTCTTCAGAACGGTCGTTCTCTTGTGTTTGGTCCTTTTCTCGTTTTTCCATCTTAACTTGACTCGAGTATGTCCGTAAACGCCAAACTCCTTCGAAACTCCATAGAATCTGTAAAAAGACTCAAAACAAAAGAAAAGACTCGAAAAACTAACGAAAGATGCAAATCAAAACTCACACCGAATACTAAAAACGAATCAAAATACGTTAAAAACACATAATATCACCCACGAAGGACAAGATCAACCGAGAAGAACAAACGATCTTGAAAAAGGACATGTCCAAGATAACATAAGTCACCACGGACGAATCCGTGTCAAAGGCCTAGCCTTACTCCAAAAAAAAAAAAAACGAAACTACGGTTGACTTGATCCCTTTTCACGAAGGGTACGTAGGCAGCTCGCTTAAAAAACGAGTTCAGTTGCCCCCTCCATAAAAAAAGGGGGGGAGTGGATCCGTATATACATACTCCCGAATTTTCAAAAAAAATTCGATACGATGAACATTGAGACTTACAATCTCATAACACATCAGAAACTCGGAAAATATACCGAAAATACTGATCCGGACGAAAACCGGGACTTAGCATTTTGTAACCCGTCCGGAGAAACAAAGAGTCCAGAAAGATCCGAGGTGACGAACATTGAGACTTAGCATCTCATAACACGTCCAGAAACTCGAAAAACTTACCGAAAATACCGATCCAGACGAAAATCGGGACTGAGCATCTCGTAACCCGTCCGGAGAAACAAAAAGTCTAGAAAGATCTGAGGTGACGAACATTGAGACTTAGCATCTCATAACACGTCCAGAATTCGAACGATCCTCAGAGAAACGAACCCGGATAAACATCGGGCTTAGCACCTCAACACCCATTTAAGGCTCAAAGCATTTCCCGAAAATGTCGATCCGGATGAAGATCAAGATTTAGCATCTCGCAACCTATCCGGATAGACAAGTAGAGAAGAGTTCGCGAAATAATTCGAAAAGATGAACGCCAGGATATGGCATATCGCAAAACATCTCAATAATCAATCCGGGCAAGAACCTGCAACTCGCTCGAGTTCCTTCTTAAAGAGTGCCAAAGTCAAAATTCCGGATGAAAATCGGGACTTAGTATCTTGAAACCCATCCGGAATCCTTCACTCGGTTTCCTTCTTAAAAGAACGACATAGTCAAAATTCCGGATGAAAATCGGTACTTAGTATCTTGAAACCCATCCGGAATCCGTCAATCAATTTCCTTCTTAAAAGAACGGCAAAGTCAAAAATTTTGGATGAAAATCGAGACTCCCTCACTCGAGAAAGTCAAGAACTCCGGATGAAGATGGAGATTTAGTGTCTTAGAAACAACTAAAGTTTCTTCCAATGGGACGACGAAAATCGCGGACTCCGGATGAGCACTGCGACTTAGCATCTCGCGACCCATCCGAAAGCAAAATGTTAACAGTCTTTCAAGTTTTCTCACTCAATTCTTCTCAAGCAAAATCGTCTGTTCCTGGCCACAACAAGATTTCTTTGCTTCGGAAATTCGCCCCTTGGCATACATTAAAAATCCACCTCTCGGCATACTAATCACCGTCTGTTGCTGATCACAATGAGACGATTTCTATACCATGGTTCTTTCAACATCCTGCAGTGGATAAAATTAGCGGTATACAAATCTCCGGATAACATCCGAAAGGCGTAACCTGACAACCCGCGATCTTGCAGGAAGCGTCGAAGACGATGTTCTGTTTTAGCTTATCTTCAGGAGCGCTTCGCATAGGAAAATAATGCGAGGCGTAAACCGCGAAATAAGCTCGTTAACCCAGTAAACGCCGGACATGGAATGCTGGGCTTGAACATCTCACGAACGCAGTAACAAACCGGCTCTGATACAAGATCTTAAAAGCGTTCCGTCGAAAGAGGGATTCAAACAAACTCAGTTCCCCGCGACACCAAAAACATCCATCAAACCCAAGAAATATCCGCAACGGTTCCCTGGTCAAAATGTTCAGAGTGTCGGGAAAAACACTCCAACACGATACCCGAAATACGAATCGACTTGATCGGCTCTAGGCAAGAAACCAACAAAACGAATAAAGGGCCAGCCGCCCTTCGCTTCCCAACAAGGGGCGGCCGCCCATTCTCCTTAGACAAACGGGCCAGCCGCCCTCCATTACACAACAAGGGCCAGCCGCCCATCCTCCTTAGAGACATGAGCCAGCCGCCCGTCACTCCACGATAAGGGCCAACCGCCCATCCTCCATAGAAATGGGCCAGCCGCCCTCTTTTCTTCTATCAAGATCTTCGGCCCGAAGACAAGCATTTGCTCGGGCTTAAAAGCAAATCAGTTACTCAAGAGAAGGATAGTTTAAAAACGTCCTCTTATTAAAATCTCGAAACAAAATCAGCCCAAACCGGGAATCTGGCCGGGTATAACAGAAATCTGGGAACAAAAGCCCAAACAAAACTAAAAAGCAGAACAAGTAAAAAGTCCAAAGTGGTCAAGAAACAAAGGATGGAACATATCACGAATCCAGCAGAGTTAAGAAAGGATTCAGCGATCCCAACACTAAACAAGCATTAAACCCAGATAGTATCCGCAACGATACACCGGTTCCTTAAGAACGGAGTGCCCGGAAAAGCATCCCCGTCATGACTCAAGTCAACAAAAAAACAGAGACAATAAAAAGACGAATCCATAAAAGAACAGAGCTTCAACAAATACAGACAAACATCTAAACGATCCAAATCAAAGATGCAACAATGCAAACGATGCCTTAAGTGGAATCGCTAAAACAACCACGGAGCAGATCGGAGTTAGTACTGGCAGCGTCCGTCACTACTCAACATCAGCTGGGTCCTCACCTAATCCACACTCCGATACATACGGAGAAGCAGGAGAGAAGACCAAGCTCCCAGCGATGCGATCCACAGCCTGCTGACAAAAGTCCACGTTACACCTGTGCTCCTTAAACAAAGCGACAACACTACTGCTCTCGAGCTGGTCAATCAAAAGCAAGTTCCCGAAGAGCCCGTCAAAATAGCCTCGGTGACCTTCACCTAGGACCGGCCACCGAGAGCAGCTCTAGCCTCCTCAAGGCAAACGCGATACTTATCCGCTACTGCCCACTCAAAATTCTTTACAGCCTAACAGATCCTCGGCTCGAGCCTAGACTCCTCCTACTCCAAGGTCTCTAAGAGTCTTCACCTCGGAAAGGGCCTCAATCAACAGACTTCCTAAGTCGTGTTTTAAGACCTAGCCTTCAAGGCCGCGACCTCCTCGCCTTGACGCCGGATCTCGCCATCCTTGTTACGAACATCTCGGTGCAAAACAAAAGAAGAACTTAACAAGAAAAAATGGCTGGAGATGATCCGACAATCACATCCGCAACTTTCATGGAGTCAGAGAAAAACCCACTGACCGCCTTACAAGCATTAAGCGTAGAACCTGACCTTGGAGACCCGGCTCGACAAGTCTCTCGATCTAACCTCGGAGAATGCCAGCCACCCACGGCCCTCGAAGAAGGGCAGCCGCCCGGGATCCTCGGAGTAGGCCAGCCGCCAACATCCTCTGAACGCCGTGGAAACAGCCAACTGCCATTAGCATTGCACTGGGACAAACCAATCTGGCCAGAGGGAAAGTTGTCAAACAAGTCCACGCCCTCGAGACCAGCCGCCCACTGCAAAATGCTGTCCTTATCACCTGCAAAGGGCTCGTCAATGAGCTCCTCATCCGAATAGGGATCATAATCAAACCCCAAGGAAAAATTTAACATATCATCAAAGTTAAACCCGAAAGGAATTCCCGCTCAGACAATAAAAACAAAACGGATGAACGGAAAAACTCGTGGCCTTCCCGTTCCATCAATCCCGATAAACTCTCAGCTTGAAACTCATTGCTTCGGACTACGAAAGCAAAGAGCTGGGGGGCTAACTGTTGGGGTCAAAATCCCCTCCTCGGAGATTGATAGAGCGAGAAGCCTAGGTCACGAACAAACGGATCACGTCCCGGAAACAAGCCCTCGATAAAGGTCAACCGCCCATGCTCTTAGCATGAGGCCAGCCGCCCACCTCCTCAGATGAGCCAGCCGCCGTGTCCTGATCATCAATACGGGCGTCTGGCTCCTTGCAAAGAACGGGCGTCTGGCTCCGTGCAAAGAACGGGCGTCTGGCTCCGTGCAAAGAACGGGCGCCTGGCTCCGTGCAAAGAACGGGCGCCTGGCTCAGACCAAGAAGGCCAGCCGCCCTCTTCTCCTTCCTTCCAGCATGGCGGCTGAACTCCGAGCGTCCGACTCCGTGCAAAGAACGGGCAACTGGCTCCGTGCAGAGAACGGGCATCTGGCTCCGTGCAAAGAACGGGCGCCTGGCTCTCATAATCAAGACATGGCGGCTGAACCTATCCCGAGCATCCCGCTTCAGCCGCCCATCATCTTCTCAAGCAGTGCATGGCGGCTGAACTCGTCCCCAGCATCATGCTTCAGCCGCCCAGCTTCCCGTCAAGCAGTGCATGGCGGTTAAACTCATCCCGACCATCATGGTTCAGCCGCCCAGCATCCCGTCAAGCCGTGCATGGCGGCTGAACTCATCCCGAGCATCATGCCTCAGCCGCCCAGCATCCCGTCAAGCGGTGCATGGAGGCTGAACTTATCGCGAGCATCATGCTTCAGCCGCCCAACATCCCGTCAAGCGGTGCATGGCGGCTGAACTTATCCTGAGCATCATGCTTCAGCCGCCCAGCATCCCGTCAAGCGGTGCATGGCGGCTGAACTGATCCCGAGCATCATGCTTCAGCTGCCCAACATCCCGTCAAGTAGGGCAGGGCGGCTGAACTCATCCCGAGCATGCTTCAGCCGCCCATCATGCTCCAATCAAGACAGGACGGCCGAACTTATCCCGAGCATCCCGCTTCAGCCGCCCAGCATCCCCTCAAGCAGTGCATGGCGGCTGAACTTATCCCGAGCATGCTTCAGCCGCCCATCATGCTCCAATCAAGACAGGGCGGCTGAACTTATCCCGAGCATGCTTCAGCCGCCTATCTGATACAATCATGGAAAGCATGACTGAGCTGGAACAACCAAGGAAAAAACATGAAGCTGAGCTTGTAGCTGAGGAAGGGCTTGAACCGGAAATGGAGAAGAAAAAGGAGCTTGTAGCCATGGATGCATTGCATGTACCAGCTGGAGCTATGACTAGGGCCCGGACCAAACAGCTTGCTCAAGCACTGAAATAGTTGGTTGCTCAGAACAATCCAAGACCAAACCCACCGTGAGAAGGAAGAAGTGCAACCCGTGACTTTAGTAAGGATTCAAGAAGACTCAGGAGTGCCTTCCAAGTGCCAAATTCAGGAGGAGAATGCTTGAACTCAGGAAGGCCTTCCCAAATCGACTTTTCAGGAAGTCAGAACAAGGACTAAGGAAGTCCTTCCTAAGGACGGATCAACTTCACAAAACACAAGCAGTTTCGAAACTCAAGTATCTAATCTCAACCGATTACTCAACTATCTCTTTTTCATTTATGTCTTTTCTTTATTTTCAAGAAACTCAAACATCATCTTTGCTATATGTATTTCGAAAACTCATTTAAGAAACATCAGGTTATTTTCTATTATCTTCTCTTTTACGAAAACTCCCTTTGAGAGAGATTCTCATCTGTTCTTCTTGAACAAATCTTGTTGTTTGGTGAGTCATATCCGATCAACACCCTTTTTCTATTGTCTAGGTGAGTCATATCCTAGGATAGTTTGGAGTTAGGCATATCAAGGGAAATTTCGCAACCCTTGTGAGACCAATCAATCCATCCAGTTCTGTGAAGTGTTAGTAACCTTCTCAGTTCATATCCAACCTTAACCGACCTTCAGGTGCAATTCCTTGGGAAAATTGTATCATTTGGTATCAGAGCACACTTGAAGGTTTTGGTATCGTTTTCTAACTCCATCTTTCTCATCTTCCATCAAAATTTTCTTTTCTTCTTCAATCAATTTCTTTTCTTTCTATCTTTGCTAGCTGAGACAGTTCGTATTTAAAAAAATAAAAAAACTCAAAAACAGAAAAGGGTTATTGAATCTAGGAGAAATTGGATTCAATCTTGGACTTAGGAGAAATCGAGTTCAAGTATTGGTCTAGGAGAAACCGGACAAGAACTAGGTTAATCAGCTAGCCTTTCCCAAAAATCTTGCAATCTATCTATCTTCCTTCTTCTTTCTGTGTTGATCGGATTGATTTGCTGGATTTGATCGAGATTTGTTGATCTAGAACCGTAGAAGAAATCAGAGATCATTGAGAGGAAGAAACACAAAGAGAGAAACCGATTTTGTGAGAGAGAATTTTGTTTTATATAATCGGTTTGTTAAGTGATTTGCAGGATCGATGAGTCAAAGCGAGGAAGAGCAAGAGAGGGCAGGAGAAGGATTGTCCAAATTTCAGATGAGAGTCCTAACTGGTAATTTAAAACGTTTCTTATCTGCAGGAATGAGGACATTCACGCTAGGCTTGACCGAATTCAAATGGATCAGCAATCAGGGCAAGCACCCAAGTCTAAAAAGAAAAACAGATCCAACACCAAAACGATCTATGAGGATGAAGAAGACTCTTCTTCTGGGCGTAGCAGCGTGAGGAAGCCACCAAGGAGGCCACCAATCCGTGGGAGGAGAACTGATAATCCTTTTGCTGATGAAGCTATAAGAACTGATGACAATCTGGGAAGTCTGAAACTCAAAATCCCTCAGTTCCATGGAAAGAACGATCCCGATGCTTTCCTAGAATGGGAGAGAAAGGTTGAGCTCATCTTTGATTGCCACAACTATTCAGAGCGCAAGAAGGTAAGTTTGGCTGCAACTCAATTCAATGGTTATGCTATTAATTGGTGGGATCAACTTGTGACAAATAGGAGAAGATCCGGAGAAGATCCCATTGACACTTGGGAAGAGATGGCAACCTTGATGAGGAAGTGATTTGTACCTAGCCATTATCTTAGGGATCTTCATCACAAACTGAGGCATCTAGCAAGGAAGCAAGAGTGTTGAGGATTATTACCAGGAGATGGGGACTCTCATGCTGAAAGATGATGTTGATGAAGACCTTGAAGCAACTATGGCTCGATTTCTGACTGAACTGAACAGAGAGGTGCAAGATCGTATGGAGTTGCAAACTTATGAGGATCTGGAGGATCTATTACACAAGGCTATCCTTGTGGAACAACAGATCAAGAGGAAAAACTACAGCAGAACTTGTTATCCATCCGCCTCTAAGCCTAACTTTGCTGAGAAAGCTAAAAGTTCTAACCGAACAAATATTGAGCTTAAGACTAATCCATCTTCTTCTGTTGAAAGGAGCAAACAGGATACAACTCAGGGACGTGCACGAGATGTCAAGTGCTTGAAATGCCAAGGATTGGATGAAGAGAAGGTTAAGGCATCCGTGTGGATGAAGAGAAGGTTAAGGCAATCCGAGATTGGCCTAGTCCCACAACCGTGAGTGAAGTCAGAAGTTTTCATGGACTTGCTGGATTTTATAGAAGATTTGTGAAAGACTTCAGTACTATAGCTGCTCCCCTCACTGAAGTTATCAAGAAAACCGTGAGATTCAAGTGGGAACAAGCTCAAGAAGACTCATTCCAAACGCTGAAAGGGAAGCTCACTAATGCACCTTTACTTATCTTACCTGATTTCCTTAAAACTTTTGAGGTTGAATGTGATGCCTCAGGCATTGGGATTGGTGCTGTGTTGATGCAAGATGGAAAGCCTATTGCTTACTTTAGTGAAAAGCTTGGTGGAGCCACATTAAACTATCCAACCTATGACAAGGAGCTGTATGCCTTGGTGAGAGATTTGCAAACGTGGCAACACTACTTGTGGCCAAAGGAATTTGTGGTTCACACTGATCATGAGACTCTCAAGCACTTGAAAGGACAGCAAAAGCTCAACAAGAGACACGCCAGATGGGTAGAATTCCTTGAAACTTTTCCTTATGTCATTAAGTATAAGAAAGGTAAAGAAAACATTGTTGCTGATGCTTTATCTAGAAGGTATGCCTTAATCACAACCCTAGATGCTAAGGTGCTTGGTTTTGAACAAATCAAAGAGCTGTATGAGTCTGACCCAGACTTCAAAGAACCGTACCTAGCTAGCTCTAAGTTTGCATTTGGCAAGTATTTTAGACATGAAGGATTCCTCTTCTATGCAAACCGCATATGTGTTCCTAATTGTTCTTTGAGAAATTTTCTTGTTAGGGAAGCTCATGGAGGTGGTCTTATGGGGCATTTTGGAGTTGACAAAACACTTAAGATCATGCAGGATCACTTCTACTGGCCGAACTTAAAAAAAGATGTTGAGAAGGTGTGTGCTCGGTGTGAGACTTGCAAACGATCCAAAGCCAAAGCACAAGCTTCAGGTATGTACACGCCTTTGCCTATTCCTACTCAACCTTGGACTGATATCTCTATGGACTTTGTACTTGGATTACCTAGGACTAGATCAGGAAAGGATTCAATCTTTGTGATTGTAGATAGGTTCTCTAAGATGGCACACTTTGTTCCTTGCCATAAAACTGATGATGCAGTTCACATAGCTGATTTATTCTTTAGGGATGTAATTCGATTGCATGGCATGCCTAAGACTATTGTTTCTGATAGGGGTACTAAGTTTTTGAGTCACTTTTGGAAAACTTTGTGGGCTAAGTTAGGAACAAAGCTGTTGTTTTCAACTACTTGTCACCCCCAAACTGATGGTCAAACTGAAATCGTGAATAGAACTTTGTCTGCTATGTTGAGGGCCATTGTTAAAAAGAATATTAGGACTTGGGAAGAGAGTTTACCCCATGTTGAGTTTGCTTATAACAATTCGGTTCATTCAGCAACTAAGTATTCTCCCTTTCAAATCGTTTATGGTTTTAATCCTTTGTCTCCTATGGATCTAATCTCTTTACCTTTGAGTGAAAGGAAAAGTTTGGATGGGGAAAAGAAAGCTAAAATTGTTAAGCAGATTCATGAGAAGGCCAGGCAGATTATCGAGGAAAGGACAAAGCAGTATGCTAAGAATGCAAACAACACTACAAGAAATTTGACTATTAATAGCGGCCGAAAAACGCTATCGTATGATACGATAGCGTGTAACTAAACGCTATGTCATCGTCCGCGATAAAAAGTCTGGAAGTTTAGATAACGTTTTTTGTGAATGTTATAGTTTGTATTTTTAAGATAGCGTTTTCTATTTTGCTATAGTTTTAAGTATGATAGCATTTATTTGGTGTTATTATTTAGCTATATATAGCATGCATTTTTTAAATTTAATTTTTTTTTATAATTTGTTTAGCAGATTTTGTTATTTATCAATACATTAAATAAAAAATCAATTTATTTACAAAAATGAATACAAATTACATTATGTCAATTGAAGTTTACAAAAAAATGAAGACAAAGGTAATCTTTACAAGGAACTTGAACTTAGCTCTATGAATTACAAAGATTATGTTTAAGAAACAAAGAGAACAAAAAAAAACTTATTATATAGCTAATGCCAATTTTTTAAAGATATACCAGTTTCTGAGTTGCTGTGTTCTTGCTCTCGTTTCCTTTTTTAACTCTTATCTTCGGTATTCTAATCCTAGTGTTGTGGCTTCTGCAGTCAAAAGAGAAATAACAATAAGTTTTCATGGTTATCGAGTGAACTGTTACAGGTGCAACAGATTCTTTTGCTGAAAAAAACAGACATTAGAGATATCTCAATGCAGAAAATTAACACAAAGGTGTTAAAAATGATCAGATTTTACCCATGGAGGTTACTTGCTGAGTTAGGACCTTAGGAGCTTTAACATTCATCATCGCAGCATTAGCCTTCTTCTTCTGTCCAAATTCTCCAGTTGCCTTTTTTGTAAAACAAGATCAAAAGACATGAGAAAAACGAAATTAGCAAGTGTCTAAAAAACTCACATCTGCAGGTTCAGGATTCAAGGATCTTCTCACAATTTTTTTTTGCAGTTTCCGCAGTTATTGGAGTCATTGGCTTAGCAATAGAAGAAGTCAGAGAAACCATGAGTTACAATACGAAAAAACAAACTATTGAAAACCATGCGAGTGATAATCATCACCTCAAGTTACAATACACTGCAATCTCTTCTGTACCTCAAGCCATAACCCCAAGCAGGCAAATAGAGAGTGGCCATGGAATCCCAAGATGCATGAGGCGAGTCTGCCCAAACCACTATTTCCCAGAGCTGCATCTTTCTCCTACAATTTCATGACATAAACATATATTTAAGGGATAGAAGAAAAATAAATCATCAAGTCTTGAAAGAGGGAAATGGAAACCTGCTCAGCTATCTCCTCAAGCTCATAACCAAGCTTACGTAGTGCATCAGGAAATGGAAATCTTGTTCTCCCTCAACAACTTAGGCCGTCTGTGCGTGGTTCGTTGTAGTAACTACAACAATAGCCCTCCACTTATTGTACCATCCAAGAAGTGAACTCTAATGCAGGCTCCTTCGCAATTCTGTATATGGACGTATCAAACAATGATTCCACAAGAATCAGCATTCAAATGAACGAACCAATCTATTCTAAAAAAGATGAGTAAGCGAGACACACCCTTCAAGGTTCAGTCATAGAGTGTGACAACGTTTTCCATCTGCAAATGGATTACATCTTATTTAACAATGCTTGTATGTACAAAGAGAAAGATGAAGTTTTGTCTTGCAAATATTACATACCCGAACTTGGCAAAACTGAGAGAGCTTGGCCTTCACATTATCTTCAAGTGGCTACAAAATCAATATTCGAGATAAGAGAACTTACAGAAAGAACAAACGTTTACCAAAATAAAAGAATTTATAAGGATGAAACCTATGTGCTTCTGCAAGCCAAGATATTACGGCTCAAGCCAAGGCCTCTTAAGTCTGTAAGACTGTAACACATCAATGAATAAGAAAACTTGCAGGTAAATCAAATAGCGTTCTACAAGGGGTTATGTCAAAGGACTCACTCTGCACACAAATGCTGCTGTTGCCAATTCAGAAAGATAACCGTTCAAGCGGCTAAGTCTCTCCTCACCGTCGATAGCAAAACCTTGATTCCCTCCGTTGTCAAATCCAACACCGATCTGAAAAGTTGGAGTGTGCTTTTCCCAATTTGGTCTCTCGAAGATGCAAATATAACGAAGTTAAGAGAGAGAGAAACTTACAAAGGTTATACGGGCTGTGAATTCACCGGAGACAAAGCGACGGAAGAAGACGAAG
This sequence comes from Isatis tinctoria, assembly GCA_010577795.1. Classification (NCBI taxonomy): domain Eukaryota; kingdom Viridiplantae; phylum Streptophyta; class Magnoliopsida; order Brassicales; family Brassicaceae; genus Isatis; species Isatis tinctoria. Next base: position 23,149 of record VHIU01000372.1, on the reverse strand, counting down.
CCGCCGGCGACGGGGGATGAAATCGCGGCGGGAGGAGGAAGCGAATACGGCCATCGAGATTTCTCCAGTTTTTCTCGGTGGAATGGAAAACTAATCGAGAAGGGAGAAGAGGAAATATGAACAGATCAAGAATACTAGAAACCTTATCCGAGAGGAGATGGCAACGTCCGATTGGATTTCGACGGCATGGGATCTAATGTTCTCGTTCGGAAAGAGAGAAGAGAAAGTGAAAGCTCTCTCGTTAACTCTCTGGAGAAGATAGAGAGATGCAGATCTAAAGATTTTCACAGTTTTCCTTAAAAAAAAAAAGATTTTCACACTTTTTCTAATTTTTGAATAACATAGGCGGGGAACTAAAATTTTCATTCCCCCCTTCAAAACATAGATAGCGTTTATCTGATATACAGAAGCACTAAATTTTTATGTTTGGCCGCATAAAATTAGTTTCTCCCGCATAAACACATTGATAGCGTTTCGTAATAACCAAACGCTATCTTTTATTTAAGGTTCGATCAAAGATAGCATAAATAACCAAAACGCTATCTACAACTGCTATCAATACTCAATATTTTTGTAGTGCAAGAAACGACGCAAGGTTGTCTTTGAGGTGGGAGACTTGGTTTGGATTTATTTAAGGAAAGATCGGTTCCCTAATGAGAGGAAGTCTAAGCTGATGCCAAGAGTGGATGGACCATTCGCAATCGTGGGGAAGATGCTTACCAAGTGTTCATCAAAATCGGGCCGGACCAGGATCAGACTACGTGATGGGCTGCTGAAGATTTCGGGCCGGGAATCGGGCCCAAAAGACTAAGTCGGCGGCTGGAAGGAAGGAACAAAGTCCCACATCGCCTAGAAAGAGTTTTAGTCTCCTAGGTCTCCTAGTATAAATATAGATGCTTGTACTAGGTTCAGATCATCCCAAATCCGAGTATTAAGAGCTTTAGCAATATAAGACTTTTCAGCTTTTGCTAATTATTCTTGTACTTTCGGAAAAATAGTAATAAAATATTCTTTTTATATTTTCGGTCCTTTAGTTCTTTTAAAATAGAATTTTCGAGCCCCCATAAAATATAAGTTTTGACAGTGTGAGTTTCGGCTCTCACATGTCTTGTCAGAGGTAAGTACAGTCCCATCATGTTCATACGGGAATTCGCGCCATATTTGCTATATCAGAGGGGTGGCTTCACTCTTATTTCTTCACACTCCTCTTCTCTCTTTTAGTTTACTTTTGAAAGTTCTCCTTAGAAATGGCTGATGAACTAGGTTCCCCTTTCGAACTTAACTTTGATGCGATGCTGAATAGCCAGTTTGATTTTGATTACTGCCCGGATCAAGACGCGGCTCATGTGGAAGAACTGTTCACGGCTGGCGAGGATGCTATTCCACGAGCGGCGTCCGGTCCTGAGGGGGTTCCTCAGTGGGCGCCTGGCCCTAGCAATGCTCAGGCGGCAGTCAGTTTTGCCGACGTTCCTCAATGGGCGCCCGATCTGGGAGAGATCCAGCAACGGGTGGCTGGGATCGAGAACACACCCAAGAGGGCGGCTGGCGTTGAAGGTTCGATGTTTAGAGCGTCCGGCTCTGGGAGTGCCTCCTAGAGGGCGTCCGGCTCCAAGAATGCTCCCAAGAGGGCAGCTGGCTCTAAGAGCGCCTCCAAGAGGGTGGCTGGCACAGTGGCTGTGTCAAGATGGGCGCCTGGCTCTGGAGGGGTCTTAGAGAGGGCGTCTGGCTCTCCTCGAGACGTTGTTGATGGCGCTTCGCCGCGAGTTTTCAATGGTCACAGATTTGACTCTAGCAAAGCTTTCAAACATACGAAAATGGAATGGATCGAAAGGTTTGGTTTTGTGATAGATATGAACGGTCACTTGGATGGATTCGGATGGGATAGAAGCGATTGTTTGTGAAGGAAGATAGAGATGAACCTTGAGTCGAATGATGGTGAATCCGACTAAGGGACTTACAGAACCAATGGTATTACACACAAAGGCTCGGCAAGGATTTCTTAAGGATATAACACACCTTAAGAGATGATCTGTTTTTGAGAGTTTGAATAAAAGATAGATAACGGCCAAAGAGCCAACACAAGAGTATTTATAGGCTCGAGGAACAGGCTCCTATAACCCTAAACCCAAACGCAGAGTAGCAACTAAAAGACATAAGACCGAAAAATACTAAGGTCGGTCCAAAGAAAGGGATTAGTACTTGGGCAATGATAAGGGAAATGTTTAGGCCTCGTTAAAAACTTTATCAAGACCAAAATCCAGAGTAGGAAAAAGATCTTGACAAGGAAAAGAGCACACTAAACATTCCCACCCAAATACTAATCAACTTGAATACAAATTAGAGTAGAGATTCGAATTTGAACTTCTTGATTCTTGACTTGATTGAGTAGGGATTCAACGGTCTTGTGCAATGCCTTGGTTCTGGATCTTGTCATTGGTCCAGTGAGCTCCAAGTCTGGTTCAGATCCATCCTTAAGCTCCAAGTCAGGTTCAGCTCCAAGTGTATCATCCTCTTGCTCCAGTTCAAGTCCAAGTTCATCCAGGTTCATATCATCCCCTCCTCCTTTGAAAGGATTTGTCCTCAAATCCGGACCATCTGCACAAAAAGGAATAAGATCAGTTACATTAAAACTAGAGCTCACTTGGTACTTACCGTCAAGGTCCAATTCATAGGCATTGTTGTTGATTCGCTTGATGATTTTGAAAGGGCCATCCACACGCGACTTTAGCTTGGAGTTCCTTTCGTTTGGGAACCTTTCTTTTCTTAAGTAAACCCACACCAGCTCTCCTTCCTCAAAGATCTTCTCTTTTCTCCCCTTGTTTGCGTGTTTGGCATATTTTTGTTTTCTCTTCTAAGTTCTTCTTAGCATCCGCATGAATCTGTTGCACAAGCTCAGCTTTCTTCTGTCCATCCATGCTAATCCTTTCACTCACAGGTAAAGGCATCAAATCCAAAGGAGAGATGGGATTGAACCCATAAACAATTTGGAAAGGAGAAAACTTGGAGCCTGAATGTACAGCATGGTTATACATGCGGTAAACAATCCTCCCATGTTCTCAAATTCTTTTTAATTAATGCATGCAATAAAGTACCTAAGGTCCTATTCACTACTTCTTTTTGCCCATCAGTTTGAGGATGACAAGTAGTAGAAAACATGAGTTTGGTTTCTAACTTAGACCATAGAGTTTTCCAAAAGAAACTTAGGAACTTAACATCTCTATCATATACAATGGACCTAGGCATGCCATGCAATCTCACGATGTCTCTAAAGAACAAGTTTGCTACATGAGATGCATCATCAGTTTTGTGGCAAGCAATGAAGTGTGCCATTTTAGAAAATCGATCAACCACCACAAAAATAGAATCTCTACCATTCCTAGTTCTAGGCAATCCCATAACAAAGTCCATTGAAATATCATGCTATGGATGAGAAGGAATAGGGAGAGGAGTATACAAACCGTGGTGTTGTACTTTGGACTTAGCTTGTTTACAAGTTGGACATCTATCACACACACGCTCAACATCTCTTTTCATGTTTGGCCAATAAAATTGATCCTTCATTACTTCAAGTGTGTTGGCGATCCCAAAGAACAGTTAGGCACACAAAGACGGTTCTCATAGAAGAGAAACCCATCTTGTTTATAGAATTTACCCGAAGGAGATTTGGAACAAGCATGGTACGTTTCAGCGAATTCACTATCAACTGAGAACAAGTCCTTAAGCTGATCAAATCCAAGTAGTTTAACTTCGAAAGTAGACAAGAGAGTGTACCTTCGTGAGAGAGCATCAACAACAATATTTTCTTTACCTTGCTTATAACGTATCACATAAGGAAAGGTCTCAATGTATTCAACCCATCTCGCATGCCTCTTGTTGAGCTCGTTCTGCCCCTTGAGATGTTAAAGTGATTCGTGGTCGGTGTGAATCACAAACTCTTTGGGCCATATGTAGTGCTGCCATGTTTGTAAAGCTCGGACAAGTGCGTATAACTATTTGTCATACGTTGAGTAGTTGAGGGTTGCTCCTCCTAGCTTCTCACTAAAGTATGCAATAGGTCTTTTTCCTGCATAAGTACTGCTCCTATCCCTATACCTGATGCATCACATTCAATTTCGAAAGCCTTTAGAAAATCAGGTAAAGCAAGAACATGAGAGTTAGAAAGCTTCTCTTTAAGGATTTGGAATGCTTCTTCTTGAGTTGTTCCCCATTTAAAGCCCACGTCTTTCTTGATTACTTCTATCAACGGCGCGGCCAAGGTGCTAAAATGTTTAACAAACCGTCTATAAAACCCAGCCAGTCCATGGAAGCTTCTCACATCACCCACGTTCTTAGGACTAGGCCACTCTTTGATTGCTTTCACCTTTTCCTCATCAACCTTCACGCCATCTGTGCTCACAACAAAACCAAGAAAAACAACTCTAGAGGTGCAAAAAGTACACTTCTTACGATTAACATAAAGCTTTTCTTGTCTAAGCGATTCTAGCACAAGTCTAATATGCTCTAGGTGCTCATCAAATCCTTTGCTGTAAATCAAGATATCATCAAAGTAGACCACGACAAAAACACCTATATAAGCTCTAAGGACATAGTTCATTAACCGCATAAAGGTACTAAGAGCATTAGACAACCCAAATGGCCTAACAAGCCACTCATACAAACCATGCTTAGTTTTAAATGCTGTCTTCCACTAATCACGCTCTTTCATCCTAATTTGATGATAACCATATTTCAAATCAATCTTAGAAAAGATACTAGACCCATGCAACTCATCCAACATATCATCTAGCCTAGGAATGGGATGGCGATACTTTACAGTGATATTATTGATTGCTCTGCAATCCACGCACATCCTCCAGCTCCCATCTTTCTTAGGCACGAGAAGAACTGGCACAGCACAAGGGCTCATGCTCTCGCGAATATGTCCCTTAGTCATTAGTTCATCCACTTGGCGTTGCAGCTCCTTTGTTTCAATGGGATTGGTACGGTAGGCAGGGCGATTAGGCAAGGATGCTCCAAGCGTGAAATCTATTTGGTGCTCTATTCCCCTAATAGGAGGTAAGCCGTCTGGAGTTTCCTCTGGAAACACATCACTATAGTCCTGCATAATTGCTTTGAGTTCACTCGGATAAACCGGTGGAGGGTTAACTTCACACATGTGTGATTCTTTAAAAACAAATAGGAGAAAAGGTTGTTTAAGATGAAGAGCTTTCTTTACCTCACCTGCTTTAGCAAAGAAGTTCGGATGTTTAGTTAGCTTTTTACTTCACTTATAGTCTTCATAAACCTCTTTTGGAGTCAATGGAACCAAAACATTCTTCTTGCCTTGAAAGGTAAAGGAATGGCGATTAGTGTATCCATCATGCACAACTCTTCTATCAGACTGCCACGGCCTTCCAAGTAGAATGTGGCTAGCTTCCATTGGCAAAACGTCGCACAGAACTTCATCTTTGTACTCGCCAATATCCAAGGGAACCTTAATCTGCTCAGACACTTTCATTTCTCCTTCATCGGTTAACCAATTAAGCGTGTATGGTGCTGGATGAGGTTGAGCTTTGAGGTTGAGTTTCTTGACCATGGTCTCACTAGCTACATTGGTGCAGCTTCCTCCATTGATGATAAGGCTACACACTATACCTTGTACAAGACACCGAGTGTGAAACAAATTCTCTCTTTGCACTTCCTCTTCGGTTTTGTTTTGTACACTCAAAGCCCTTCGTGCAACAAGAAGATCTCCTCGGACTGGTAGCAACTCTCTCTCATCAGGTGAATCTTCTTCCTTCTCGTCTTCAGATGTGATGTTGCCATTGTCAAGAAGTATCATGGTTCTTTTGTTAATACACTCATTCGCATAGTGCCCACGCCCTTGACACTTAAAGCACTTAACATCTCTAGATCTAGCAGTTGCATCTTTCGCTTTGGCTTTAGTATCTTGAGAAGAACTAGGCTCGGTTTTAACTTCTGGAGTCGACTTGCCTTCCTTCGAGAACTTGTACTTGTCATCTCTTGAGTAGCTAGATCGATACTGGTTAGAACTGCTTTGGGACGATCTATAAGAGCTCTTCCTCTTAACTTGCTGCTCATACATCACAGCTGTGAAGCATTTCCTCCAAATCATCATACTCTTGAGTTTCTAAACGATCTTGAATCTCGCGATGAAGTCCTCCCAAGAAACGAGCCATGGTGGCCTCTTTATCCTCAACGATTTCAGCTCTAAGCATCAGCTTTTCCATTTCCTGAAAATATTCTTCAACCGAGCGTGACCCTTGATTCAATCTACTGAGTCTTTCATGCAAATCTCGGCTGTAGTGGCTAGGAACGAATCTCTTCCTCATCAAGTTTTTCATCTCGTTCCAAGAAGAAACCTCAAACTCCCCATACCTCCTCCTTGTGGTGACAACTTGTTCCCACCAATTCAAAGCGTAATCATAGAACTCAGTGGCTTCAACTTTAATCTTGTTTTCTTCTGTGTAGTGTTTGGCCACAAAGATGAGTTCCATCTTCTTCTCCCACTCTAGGTACACATCCGGATCACACTTGCCATGAAAAGGAGGTATTTTGAGTTTGATACTAGTAAAATTGTCCTTGGTACGATACTTGCTTTGCCTTGAACTTTTTCGGCTATCCTTTGAAGAACTACTGCTCTTGTAGTAATGATCAGTATCGTGACCTTCCAGGTTGATAGGTTCCTCAGACTTGCCCTTTGTTGATTCATTAACTGGTTCTTTACCCGACCTGTGCTTGCTTTTCTTTCGCTGTTCAAGATCGCTTCTAAGGTAGGAAACCTCAACCTGAACCATCTTTCTTATCTCAGCGGACAAGGCTTCAATCAACAGCTTATTTGGTTGAACCACACTTGCTTCTTCATCATTTTCATCGCCCACCATGGTTCCCGAAAGAATAAACACAGAACTCACAGTTAAAAGCTCTTAAAGAAGCAAACACAAATCGCAAAGTAACAATCTTCGACAGATCGAAAAGAACTCAACAAAATAATTATCAAAAAGTGATGAAAAATTACGAAACCAATTTTGCTAAATACTAGACTCAACCTAGTTTCAGTAACACTTTGAATCTCGAAAACAAAACGAGCCAATATTTTAAGACAATTCTCAACTCTCGGCGTTCGAATTAGGTCAGAAAATGAACGGTTACTAACAATGAACAAATCGCTGCTAGGTTTCGAAACACAATCAAACAGATCTAACCTTAACAACAGTTTGCAAAGACAATAAAGCTAGCAACAGCTCATGAACAGATCGAAACATAACACAACACAACACACAACAGATCTAACAAACGCGGATAAACAAGAGATGAAAAGTCACTAAACAAGAGTCGATTCACTTAGCTTCGGTAGAGCCTTGCTCTGATACCACATAATATAAACTTGCCCACGGATTTGACTCTAGGAAAGCTTTCAAACATACGAGAATGGAACGGATCGAAAGGTTTGGTTTTGTGATAGATATGAACGGTCACTTGGATGGATTTGGATGGGATAGAAGCGATTGTTTGTGAAGGAAGATAGAGATGAACCTTGAGTCGAATGATGATGAATCCGACTAAGGGACTTACAGAACCAATGATATTACACACAAAGGCTCGGCAAGGATTTCTTAAGGATATAACACACCTTAAGAGATTATCTATTTTTGAGAGTTTGAATAAAAGATAGATAACGGCCAAAGAGCCAACACAAGAGTATTTATAGGCTCGAGGAACAGGCTCCTCTAACCCTAAACCCAAACTCAGAGTAGCAACCAAAAGACATAAGACCGAAAAATACTAAGGTCGGTCCAAAGAAAGGGATTAGTACTTGGGCAATGATAAGGGAAATGTTTAGGCCTCGTTAAAAACCTTATCAAGACCAAAACCCAGAGTAGGAAAAAGATCTTGACAAGGAAAAGAGCACACTAAACATTCCCACCCAAATACTAATCAACTTGAATACAAATTAGAGTAGAGATTCGAATTTGAACTTCTTGATTCTTGACTTGATTGAGTAGGGATTCAACGGTCTTGTGCAATGCCTTGGTTCTGGATCTTGTCATTGGTCCAGTGAGCTCCAAGTCAGGTTCAGCTCCATCCTTAAGCTCCAAGTCAGGTTCAGCTACAAGTGCATCATCCTCTTGCTCCGGTTCAAGTCCAAGTTCATCCAGGTTCATATCAGCATGGCCGTCCCAGTCTCTGGTCCCTTCCGAACAACATCATGCTTGGCCAGAGGCAGGCGACGACTCGACCATGTCTAGAGAAGAAGTTAGGTCAGATCGTCCGGAGGTGCTTGCTTTCGTGCATCCGGAGGTGAAGTCTGAGTGTCGTTCACCTGGGGAAGCCAATGCCAATTGGGGCGAGGATATTTTCGCTTGGCGGTTCAAGAAGCCTGAACCGACTACGGGGCACAGGAAGATATCTGCGGGGTTCGAACTCGGACCCACTCTGAGTGATCGGGATTCATTGATCGAGCTCAGATATGACTTTCGAGTTTCGGACAGGATAAAGTTTCGCCTCCCGAAAGATGGAGATAGGATGGATAAGGCGCCAAAGGGATACTTTGCGATGTACGAATCATTGTTTTACGAGGCTTTCCTTTGGTTCCCAATTCCGGGAGTCATCTTCGAGTTTCTTGAATTGTACGAGGTTGTGATCTCACAACTTGTTCCTTCTGCTATGAGAATTTTGATGTGACTCGTGGTCCTCTGCGCAGAATGTGGAATCAATCTGGAGGGCAATCTTGTGCAGAATTTTTTTTCCTTGAGGAAGACTTCTACCACGGATCTCTTTTGCTCGGTTAACATTCGAAAGAACGTGAAGTTCTTCTATACTGGGATTCGGAGCAATTGCAAAGCTTCGCGGAATCAGTTTTTCTACGTGAAGCTCACGGTTAGTTCCGATTAGGGTGGTCCGGTAAGAACCGAGTGGAATATGCCACGTAAGTATTTCGTATTTTATGAATTCCTCTATATTCCTTTGCTTCATTCTTCACAACTTCACACTTTTTCCTTTTTCTCTTAGTTTGTGATCCTCTTGCTCCTCAAACTTCCGGAGTTGAAGATATTTTTGTTGAAGTTGCTAAAAAGAAGATTGATTGGAACTGTCCCGATCTTTGGCGCCGTTTTCTTGACGCAAAAGACATTCTGGAAGGGCGCGCTCCTCTAAAGGGTCCCGACTTCGTTGATCCGATGGCAACATACCCTGTCATGGAAGGCGTTTGAATGTATTGCCAACAGAAATACGGCGAAGTTGGACCATCTGGGGAGACGGCCGAATTTGACCCGGCGACTGGTTTTGTTCTGCCTTCCGGGTTTGATCTCGAGGGCGATGGCATGCCCGAGGAACAAGTGGCCGTTCCTCAGGGTTCTGGTTGTGCCGCTGTGGCTGATAAAGGAAAAGGAGCTTCCGTCAGCCCGGATCGCCTGAGGAAGGGCAAGGCGGCTCGGAAGGCCGATGCATCAGAGCCCGGTCTCATGTTCGATGCCCGAAAGGCGGCGGGGGGAGATCCAGTTGATTCTGCGAAGGTCGTTTATTATATTGGAGCGTCGGCTTCGGCCTCCGTCATGCCGTTTGAACACTCAACAGCTTATGGGGACTAGTCCACTGGCCTCATGATGGTACTTCCCTTCTTCTTTGAGTTGTTTTGGTGTGGACTGGTTTTCGTTTCTCCCGACATTCGCTCTACTTTGATTCAGGTTGCCACTAGGGCTCACGCGACCCAAGCTGCCTTAGAGGCCTCAGAAAAGGAGTCTCGGAAGAAGGACAAAAAGATTAAGGCCATGGAGATCAAGCTCAGGAATGCGGAGAAGAGGTCTCAGAAGGCCTCAGGGAGGCGCTTGCTGAGGCCGAGCGGAAGATGGAACTGGCGCTGAAACGCTGCCGCTGGGAGTTGGTGGAGAAGTACCGTCTCCGTATTCAGGGCGCTAAGGTTGCTCTTGCGCAGATGCGTCAGGCTAAGTTTGAGACCGCTCTGTCCCAGGTCGGCTCGAACCTTGGTCTGGTCCGGGACATCAAGTCCGGGAAGTCCAAGGTCGAGGAGGAGGAGGGCAAGTTGGAGGCTTCGTTGAAGCAGCTCAAAGGAGGAGGTTGGTTCGGCTCCTACGATCGGGGTGCTACCATCCTTGATGGCTACTTGGTCTATTCTCCCGTTTCTCCGTACCAGTTCCCGGAGGCTGAGGCTTTGGGTGATGGTGTTGCCACTCCTGTTGTCGAGTACGACTACGCTTTGGCCTTTTTAACTTGTATTTTCTGCTTCTGTTATGTTCGGATCTCTCGACCCTTTGTTGTATTTGCTTTGCCTGTCGGACTCGACTGTTTGATATCTCCTTTTATGGAGATAATCTCGTCTTTCTATTATCTCTTGCTCTGCCTTTGATTGTTCTGGACTTCTTGCTTGTTTTGCTTTTAAATCCGAACAAAGGCTTGTTTTTGGGTTGAAGGTCTTGATAAAGGAGAATAGGGCGGCCGGCCCGTCTCTCTATGGAGGATGGGCGGCTGGCCCATTTTGCAGAGTGAAGGGCGACTGGCCCGTCTTTCTGTGGAGGACGGGCGGCTGGCCCGTTTTGTAGAGTGAAGGGCGGCTGGCCCGTCTCTCTACGGAGGACGGGTGGCTGGCCCTTTTTTGAAGTTGATTGGTATTGCGTCGGAGTGTTTTTCCGGACACTCTAACTTCTGACCAGGTCGTCTTTGCGGATATTCCCTGGGTTAAGTGCAGTTTCTCGTTGTCGCGGGGGGTTAAGCTTGTTTGAATCCCTCTTTCGACTGAACGCTTTTTGGATCTCGCATCAGAGCCGGTTTGATACCGTGTTCTTGAGATGTCATGGACCAGCTTTCCATGTCAGGCGCTTGCTGGGTTTGGCGAGTTTACATCGTGACCTATGCTTCGCACTATTTGCTTATGCGAGGCGTTAGTGAAAATAAACTAACCAGAACATCGTCTTGAATGCTTCCTGCAGGATCGCGGGATGTCAGGTTACGCCCTTCGGATGTTGATCCGGAAATTTGTATAGCGCGCTAGTCCTATCCACTGTGGGATGTCGAAAGAACCATGGTTTAAAAAGAAAATCTTGTTGTGGCCAGCAACAGACGGATTTGTTGGGGAGGACATAAGTATTTGGGAGAAGTTTTCAGTATCTTGATTGGTTGGTAGTCTCGAATAAGTTACGAGATGCCGAGTCTCAATGTGTTATGAGATGCTAAGTCTCAATGTACATTTTCTCGGGTTTTTCTGGATTCACGCGCTTTCCGGGTCAGGTTACAAGATGCTAAGTCCCGATGTTTGTCGGACTGGTGTTCTCGGGAAACTTTTCAAGCTTTGGATGTGTTATGAGATGCTAAGTCCCAATGTCCATCCTCTTGATCAGTTTCTGAAAATTTGGGAGTATGTATATACGGACCCACTCCCCCCACCATTTTTTAAGGAGAGGGGGCAACTGAACTCGTTTTTTAAGCGAGCTGCCTACATACCCTTCGTGAAAAGGGATCAAGTCACCCGTAGTTCCTTTTTTTTGTAATGGCTTGAAGACGGCTAAGTTTCCGTCATGGAACCGGCCGCTGCGGCTTCGGCGATTTCTGTGGTCTTTTCTTTGGTAGTTTTCGTCTCTTCTTGGTCGTTTCAGCTTCCGTGGGTGGTACCTCCGTTTTTTCAAATTGCTCGGTTTTGCTTACTTTCTTTCCCAACTTGGGGACTTCATCTTCCTTTTTTCTTTTCGGGTTTTCTCTCTGCGGGATTGTCGGATTCGGAGCTTGTGTTCTGCCAAAAAACAGATCCGGGCCTCTTTCTAATTTCCCCAGACAGTCTTGATTCCGCTCGGCGTCGGGAATTTCAGGCAGAGATGATAAGTCGACGGGATCGCTCGCATTGAGTTGATCCACGGGGTTACCATTATCACTTTATAAATCGCGGGGTGGTTTGCCACCGCGAAGTTAACGATCTTCATGATTCCACCGGCTCGAACTGGGAGTTGGATTGTCCCGTCTGTCATTGTGACTTCGCCATAGAACCCGATCAGTGACCTTGGATTGGGTTTTTATCATCGACGGATCTACCTTCATCCCTTGGAGCGTCTCCCGAAAAATGACGTCTACCGAACTTAGGGTGTCGATCAAGACCCGAGAGATGTCATGGTCGTTGATGTCCAGCTCCACCACTAATGGGTCATCATGGGGTTGATCGAGACCTTCGGCGTCTTTTTCGTGAAAGGCGATCCGGTCATCGTTCTCGGTGATCGTCTCCCGCCGGTTTGACTCTTTTTCTCCTCCTCTCAAGAATGTCTTTATGGAGGGCACCGTGTCTCGACAGTACTGGGATCCTCCGATGATCATGTGGATCCTTCTGCGGTTTGCGGCGGAGTCGTCTCCGTTCGGTCTCCTTCCCCGTTTGGGTGTCTCCTCGTCAGGACTTTCGGGGCGTTTCTGATTGGGTCGTCCGACCGGGGCGCCTGCATCTTCTTCGGTTGCTCCGAGACTTTCAAGAGTCACTCCATTTCCGAGTTCCCCGGCTAACAGCTTCGCCACGAGCCTTCTTTCGATCGTCCTGCAGTTTTCAGTTGAGTGGCCCTTGGCCTTGTGGAAGGTACAGAAGGCGTTCTCGTCGTATCCCAGTCGAGTCCATGATGCTGCGTATTTTTGGGTGTGAAAACAACAAACAAATGTTATTTTATCGGTCCACGAGGAAAGCAAGAATAGGCACACCAAGAGTACAAGATTCCAATCGAGCTAAAAGATTCAAGGTTGTTTTGTTTTCTTTTTAAAGTTTAGTAAAGGTCACAAAGCAGAATTCTAATGAAATTAGGAACAGTAAATAAACAAGATCCAGTAACAAGCTATTGCAAAATAAGACAATGTTAAAGATTGAAAGCAAGAGCAGTAAAGAGATAAGACTTTTAATGACAAGATGGATCCTTGGTGAGACAATTTGACAAGGGTGAATTTCGGATTGATAAGTGTTGGGGTCGAAATCCCCTCCTCGAAGATTGACGGAACGAGAAGTCAAGGACAGGATCAAATGGAACTTATCCCGAACGTGGAACGAACGAGCTAAGGCAAACTGCCCACGATCCGTCCAGGACGTCAACCGGCGGCTGGGACAAGTGCCAGCCGCCGGGTCTTCAACGTCCGTGGCCGGCGGCCGGACAAGTGCCAGCCGCCGATCTCCCCTCGTCCGTGGCCGGCGGCTGGGATGAGGCCAGCCGCCGGATCTCCCCTCGTCCGTGGCCGGCGGCTGGGATGAGGCCAGCCGCCGGATCTCCCTTCGTCCGTGGCCGGCGGCTGGGATGAGGCCAGCCGCCGGATCTCCCTTCGTCCGTGGCCGGCGGCTGGGATGAGGCCAGCCGCCGATCTCCCCTCGTCCGTGGCCGCGGCTGGCACTTGTCCCAGCTGCCGGGTCTTCATCACATGTCCACGATCATTTCTCAAGTCGAGACTCCTCATCCGAACATCGTCCAGTCGACCGACCGTCAAACGTAACTCAATGCCCGACCCGAGATCATCCGTTTGCATGTTCTGACTCCAAAGACGTCCATAAACGTTCCCCGAAAGACCGTGACGAACGTCCAGCCAGCCGTGGACCAGTCGCCGAGCATACAAGCCAAAGGAACCGGCGGCTGGCCATCAAGACTGAAACCGGCGGCTGGAAGTTCAAATAAAAAAACGGGCGGTTCAAATCTCGGAATTCATAAAACGCTCGGAACACTATTCACGCAGGAAAAACCGTTAAAAACACTATTCATCCCGAGACAAGGTTAACCGAAAGATCGAATTGAGCTTAAACCGAGATTCGGATTACTATTCATCGGGTTACTATTCACGGATCACTATTCATCGGCGGCTGGATTTGGGTCAAAACGCGCGGACGGATCACGGAAGACTCTCGGCCGGAAATCGGCCCAAAAAGCTTAAGTCGGCGGCTGGGAGCGAAGGACAAGGTCCCACATCGGAAATCTGAAGTCTTAGCCTCCTAGGATTGCCAGTATATATATGTACGCTCATGTAAAGGTTAAATCCATCCCAGATCCGAGTATTAGGAGTTTTAGCAATTTAAGACTATTCAGCTTTTGCTAATTTCCCTTGTACTTTCGGAAAATATCAATAAAATCTCCTTTTCATCTTTTTGCATTTTCGGTCCTTTAGTTCTTTATAAATAGAATTTCGAGCCCCCATTAATATAAGTTTTGACAGTGTGAGTTTCGGCTCTCACAGTTTGGCGCCGTCTGTGGGGACGAGAATATTCTTAACCGTAAGAACGAAAAGGATACCGAACGAAGATAATGACCAGAAGAACTGACGACATCACCAACCAACCGACCGGAGCAGCAGCCGGAATGGGACTTCCCGCCATTAGCACATCGGCGGCCGGAACTGGAACAACTGCCGCCGGGACATCCACCAACGGAGCAGTCGGAAATCCCGGGACTTCCCCCAGGGCCCTCGCCAGATACGGAATGCCACTCCAAGATCCGATCATCACGGAAACGGCCAACACCGCCCCGGAGAACGCAGCAATCACCGAACTGCGGAACATGGTAGCCGAAATCGCGGAGCGGTAGAACAGGCAAGAAAGAGCGGCCGCACGAGAAAGAGCGGCTTCCCATGAACCAGCTTCACCCCGCGAGCAGACCCCACGGGCCGTCAGAATCCAGACGAACAAACCCCCGTCGGAACAAGGAAAGAGCTATCAGCACCACCCCCGCTGTACCGGAAGAGCACCACTGGGCGAACAGCCGAACGGCCAACTTCCACGGTGACCAACGGCGAGAACTCGAGAGACGTCACGAACAGAGCCGAAAACGAAACTGACGACGAGGCTGGAGATCTGAACGCGGACGAAGAAGAGCTCCGCTGGATCGAAGAGCAGGAAAAGGAGAACGAGAGGCCAGAGCTAATCAATCCGCTAGCCGAAGGGACGAGCTGGATTAGCTCCGTGCCCGCCTGGAACTCACGACAAGTCAGATGAAGGAGGTAAGGTCGCAAGTCCATAAAGCGACAAGTGCGGCCCCGGAAATTGACCGTGTCCTGGAGGAAACGCAGAAGATCCCTTTCACTTCGAGGATCACCAGCGTCAGACTCTCTGACCCGGGCAAAATCCGAATTCCCTTCTACGACGGGACAACTGATCCGAAGGCCCACATGACAGCCTTCCGCATCGCTATGGACGTGCTAGGTTCAAACCCGAAGAGAGGGACGCGGGATTCTGCCTCCTCTTCGCGGAGCATCTGAAAGGATCAGCCCTGTCGTGGTTCTCGAGGCTAGGGAGAGATTCAATTGACGGTTTCGAGCAGTTGTCGACAGCCTTCTTGAAACATTACTCGCTGTTCATAAGACAGTCGACATCCGACGCGGATCTTTACTCGCTGTCGCAGGAACCCGAAGAAAGCCTCCGAGATTTCATCGAAAGGTTTAAGGTGATCGTCTCGAAAATTGACGGACTGAGCAACAGTGCTGCGATCAACGCCCTGAAGAAGTCCTTGCTGAAGACTTCGAACTTCCGAAAGGAGATTACCGTGAACCCACCAGTCACCATTCAAGATGCTCTCCACCGCGCTTCCAACTTCGTCATCTACGAGGAAGACATGAGGGTCCCAGCCGGAAAGCACCAATCCTCAAAATTGGTCGCCAAAGGCACGGTGCAACCTTCTAGCTTTCCAAACGAGAGAAGAAGTAGGCGAACCAGCCGAGATGAAGAACCCAACCCGGGCGGAGCGCATAACTACCAGATAAACACGGAGAGACCGCATAATGAGCGCAACAAGGGACCGTGGAATACATGGACTCGACCAGGATTCGATGAAAACGCCTTCTGTACCTTCCACAAGACAAAAGGCCACTCAACCGAAAACTGCAGGACCGTCGGAAGGAGGCTCGCGGCAAAACTGTTAGCCGGGGAGCTCGAAAACGGAGTGACCCTCGAGAGTCTCGGAGCTATCGAAGAAGATGCTGGCGCCCCGGACGGACGACCTAACCAGGAACGTCCCGAAAGGCCCGACGAGGACACACCCAAACGAGGAAGGAGACCAAATGGAGACGACTCCGCTGCCAACCGCAGGAGAATCCACATGATCATCGGAGGATCGCAATACTGCCGAGACACAGTGGCCTCCATAAAAGCGTTTCTGAGAAGAGGAGACAAGGAGTCAAAACCACGGGAACCGATCACTGAAAACGACGATCGGATCGCTTTTCACGAAAAAGACGCTGAAGGCCTTGACCAACCTCACGATGATCCATTGGTGGTAGAGTTGGATATCAACGACCATGACGTCTCACGAGTCTTGATCGACACTGGAAGTTCGGTGGACGTCATTTTTCGAGAGACACTTCAAAGAATGAAAGTGGATCCGTCAAAGATAACGCCCAGTCCGAGATCGCTGAGCGGATTCTCTGGCGAAGTCACAATGATGGATGGAACAATCCAGCTCCCGGTTCGTGCCGGTGGAATCACGAAAATCGTTAACTTCGCGGTGGCAAACCACCCTGCAATTTATAACGTGATAATGGGGACTCCCTGGATCAATTCAATGCGAGCTATTCCATCGACTTACCATCTTTGCCTGAAGTTCCCGACACCAAACGGAATCAAGACCATTTGGGGAAATCAGAAGGAGGCTCAGATCTGTTTTCTGGCAGAGCACAAGCTCCGGAATCCGACCATCCCGCAGAGAGGGAACCCGAAGAGGAAGAATGAAGACAAAGTCCCCGAATTGGGAAAGAAAGTAAGCAGGACCGAACAGTTCGAGAAAACGGAGGTTCCGCCCACTGAAACAAACGAAGAAGAGACGAAAACTGCCTCAGAAACCGTCGAAGCTACAAATAACGGTTCCACGGCCGAGACCTAACCATCTTCCTACCAAAAAAAAAAAAAAAAAAAGAACGGAACTACGGGTGACTTGATCCCTTTTCACGAAGGGTACGTAGGCAGCTCGCTTAAAAAACGAGTTCAGTTGCCCCTCTCTTTAAAAAAGGGGGGGGGAGTGGGTCCGTATATATACTCCCAAATTTTCGCAAAAATTTCAAGGAGATGGACATTGGGACTTAGCATCTCATAACACATCCAAAGCTTGAAAAAGTTTCCCGAAACACCATTCCGACAAACATCGAGACTTAGCATCTCGAAACTTGATCCAGAAACCAAATGGATCCAGAAAAACCCGAGGAAAATGAACATTGAGACTCAGTATCTCATAAACATCTTCAACTTACAAATCAGATGAACATCGAGGCTTAGCATCTCGTAACTCATCCAAGACCACCAATCAAGATACTTCTCCCGAATACTTAAGTCATCACCAACAAATCCGTCTGTTGCTGGCCACAACAAGACTATCTTTTTAAAACCATGGTTCTTTCAACATCCCGCAGAGGATAAAACTAGCGCGCTATACAAATTTCCGGATTAACATCCGAAGGGCGTAACCTGTATCCCGCGATCCTGCAGGAAGCGCTCGAGACGATGTCTGATTAGTTTACTTTCACCAACACTTTGCATACATAGTACAGGACACAAAGTAAACTCTTTAAACCCAGTAAAGCGCCTGACACGGGAACACTGGTCAAAGACATCTCGAGAACGCAGTATCAAACCGGCTCTGATGCGAGATCTTAAAAGCGTTCAGTCGAAAGAAGGATTCGAACAAGCTCGGTCCCCTACGACAACAAAAGACTGCATTAAACCCAGGAACATTCGCAAAATACAACTGGTCTAAAAGTTCGAGTGTCCGGAACAACACTCCAACGCATATCAAAACGGGCCAGCCGCCCGTCCTCCGTAGAGAGACGGGCCAGCCGCCCTTTACTCCACAAAACGGGCCAGCCGCCCGTCCTCCGTAGAGAGACGGGCCAGCCGCCCTTTACTCCACAAAACGGGCTAGCCGCCCGTCCTCCGTAGAGAGACGGGCCAGCCGCCCTTTACTCCACAAAACGGCTAGCCGCCCGTCCTCCGTAGAGAGACGGGCCAGCCGCCCTTTACTCCACAAAACCGGTCAGCCGCCCGTAGAGAACGGGCCAGCCGCCTTCATTCTATAAAATGGGCCAGCCGCCCTCTCGGAAGAGAGACATACCGGCCGCCTATCTTCTCCTTTATCAAGGCTATAAAAGCAAAGCAAGCAAGCAAAGTAGTCCATAACATCTAAGGCAAAAGCTGATAGATAAAAATCTCCATGAAAGGAGATATGAGTTCGGTTAACAAAGCAAATACAATAAAAAGGGTCAAAAGACCCGAATACAACTAAGGCAGAAAAAGAAAACACAAGGCCAAAGCCTAGTCATATTCGACGAGAGGGGTAGGAGCTCCATAGTCCAAAGCCTCGGCGTCCGGAGACTGGTACGGAGAAACGGGAGAGTATACCAAGTGGCTCTCGAGAACGGCAGCAGCCCGATCATAGGAACCGGTCCAACCTCCTCCTTTGAGCCGCTCCAATTCCGCCTCCAGCTCTCCCTCTTCCCCCTCAACCTTCGACTTCCCGGACTTAATGTCCCGGACTAGGTCGAGGTTAGAGCTGACCTCAGACAAGGCAGTCTCGCCATATTTCGCCTGACGCATTGGCACGAGAGCAGCCTTGGCTCCCTCGATGCGAAGACGGTACTTCTCCACCAAGTCCCAGCGACATTTCTTAAGAGCCAGCTCCAATTTCCGCTCAGCTTCCGCGAGCACTTTCTTAATCTCCTTCTGAGATCGCCTCTCCACGTTCCGAAGCTTCACTTCCAAGGCCTTGATCTTCTTGTCCTTCTTCCGGGACTCTCTCTCCGAAGCTTCCAAGGCAACCTGGGTTGCATGAGCTCGGGTGGCGATCTGAATCAAAGAAAAGCAAATATCAGCAAAGACCAAACTGCGTCCAAACGAATCTAAAGGAAAAAAGAATTACCATCATAAGATTGGAGGACAGATCTCCGTAAGCCGCTGAACGATCGAACGACGCAGCTGGGGCCGGAGCCAGCGCTCCAAAGTAGTCCACAACCTTAACGGACTCAGCTGGATCGCCTCCCGCCGCCTTGCGGGCATCGAAGAGAAGACCATGATCGGACGCCTCGGCCGTCCGAGCCACTTTCCCCTTCCTCAGACGGCCAGGGCTGTTGGAAGCTCCCTTCCCCTTATCCACAGCGACGGCACAAGCCGAGCTCTGAGGAGCAGCAATCTGTTCCTCGGGCGCGCCATGGAAATCAGGTCCGGGCGGAAGAACAAAGCCGGACGCCGGGTCAAACTCGACTGCCTCTCCGGACGGTCCAGCCTCGCCGTACTTCTGCTTGCGATAGTTCCAAACACCCTCCATTCCGGGGTACGTCGCCAGCGGGTCGATGAAGTCGGGACCTTAAGAGGGGCACGTCCTTCTAAAATATCTCTTGCGTCAAGAAAGCGGCGCCAAAGGTCAGGACACTCCCAATCGATTTTCTTCTTATCAACTTCTGTAACGATATCCTCAACCCGGAAATCCTGGGAACAAAGGGATCACGACCTAGAGAGAGGAAAAGAAGAAAAGCTGTGAGAAATGAAGTTATGAAGAATGAAACAAATGAGCAAGGACTACTTATAGGAAAAAATTCACAAAAAGACAAAACGCTTACGTGGCAAACTCCACTCGGTCCTAACCGAGCCGCCGAAGTCAGAACCGACCGTGAGCGGGCTGCGTTTCACGTAGAAAAACTCGAGCCGCGAAGCTTTGCAATGCTGTCGAAGCCCGGAGTAGAAACGCTTCACGTTCCTCCGAACGTTGATTGAGCAGAAGAAATCCGAATTGGAAACCTTCCTCATCGAAAAGAAATTCCGAATCAGATCACCCTCCAACTTGATCCCACATTCGGCACAACGGACCACAAGTCCCATCAAAATCCTCATGGCGCCAGGGGTAAGTTGAGAGATCGCAACCCCATATAAATCGAGAAAATCAAAAATGGCTTCCGGGATCGGGAACCAGAGGAAGGCTTCGTAGAACATCGACTCGTACATGGCAAAATAGCCATCTGGCGCCTTGTTCATCCTATCCCCATCCTTCGGGAGACGGAACTTAATCTTGTCCGGAATCCGGAAATCGTATCTAAGCTAGGCTAGCGAATCCCGATCGCTCAAAGTAGGACCATGCCTGAATGTCTCGGCTATCGATCTATAACTCGTAGACGGTCCAGGCTTCTTAAACCGCCAAGCAAAAATGTCTTCACCCCAATAGGCTTTAGCCTCTTCGGGAGAACGACACTCGGACTTCACGTCCGGATGCACGAAGATAGGCACCTCCCGGTGATCCGATCTAACTTCTTCCCGGGATGTGGCCGCGTCGTCACCGCTCTCTGGCCAACACGACGACGTCGGAAGGGACCAAGGATCGGGATGGCCATGCACGCCACCCGCCGTTGTCCTCAACCTGTTGGGGGGAGTCCAGACGCCACGTGCTATGCTCGTCCTCGGCGAGACGCCGTCAGCTTCAACTCGAGAAGAGCCGGACGCCCTCTCTAAGACACCTCCGGAGCTGAGCGCCCATCTTGAAACGGCTACTACGCCAGCCGCCCTCTTGGGAGCATTCTTAGAGCCAGACGCCCTCTCCGAACCAAACGCCCTACTCGTCGACCTCCCCGCCGCCGGCTCGGGTCTGGTCTCATTCCCAGCCGCCATCTCGGGAATGCCTTCATTCCCAGCCGCCGTCTCGGGTAGACCATCATTCCCAGCCGCCGTTCCGGACTCCCATTGAGGAACATTAGCAAAACCAAGCGTTCCTTGAGCATTGCTAGGACCGGCCTCCCACTGCGGGACACCTTCGGGACCGTACGCTGCTTGCGGAATGGCATCTTCTCCAGCCGCCAGCAGATCTTCTACAAGTACTGCATCATCCTCCGCGGACATAAAATCGAAGTCAAACTGATTATTCATTATGGCATCAAGGTTAAGTTCGAAAGAAGAACCTCCTTCACCAGCCATTGCTAAAGAAAAAAAATTATTATCGAAGGAGAGACTTAGAAAATTTTTGAGAAGAGAAGAGAAGTGTGAAAAGATGAAATGAAGCCACTCCTTTGATATAGCAAGCATGGCACGAAATCCCATGGAGAACTATACTCAGACAAGACACTAAAGCGAAGCGGACGAAGCGGATGAACGGAAAAACTCGTAGCCTTCCCGTTTCAGTCAATCCCGATAAAACTCTCAGCTCGGAGCTCCTTGCTCCAAACCGCGGAAGCAAAGAGCTGGGGGGCTAACTGTTGGGGTCGAAATCCCCTCCTCGAAGATTGACGGAACGAGAAGTCAAGGACAGGATCAAATGGAACTTATCCCGAACGTGGAACGGACGAGCTAAGGCAAACTGCCCACGATCCGTCCAGGACGTCAACCGGCGGCTGGGACAGTGCCAGCCGCCGGGTCTTCAACGTACGTGGCCGGCGGCCGGGACAAGTGCCAGCCGCCGGGTCCTCAACGTCCGTGGCCGGCGGCTGGGACAAGTGCCAGCCGCCGGATCTCCCCTCGTCCGTGGCCGGCGGCTGGGACAAGTGCCAGCCGCCGATCTCCCCTCGTCCGTGGCCGGCGGCTGGGATGAGGCCAGCCGCCGGATCTCCCCTCGTCCGTGGCCGGCGGCTGGGATGAGGCCAGCCGCCGGATCTCCCTTCGTCTGTGGCCGGCGGCTGGGATGAGGCCAGCCGCCGGATCTCCCCTCGTCCGTGGCCGGCGGCTGGCACTTGTCCCAGCCGCCGGGTCTTCATCACATGTCCACGATCATTTCTCAATCGAGACTCCTCATCCGAACATCGTCCAGTCGACGACCGTCAAACGTAACTCAATGCCCGACCCGGAGATCATCCGTTTGCATGTTCTGACTCCAAAGACGTCCATAAACGTTCCCCAAAGAAGACCGTGACGAACGTCCAGCAAGCCGTGGACCAGTCGCCGAGCATACAAGCCAAAGGAACCGGCGGCTGGCCATCAAGACTGAAACCGGCGGCTGGAAGTTCAAATAAAAAAACGGGCGGTTCAAATCTCGGAAGTCATAAAACGCTCGGAACACTATTCACGCGGGAAAAACCGTTAAAACACTATTCATCCCGAGACAAGGTTAACCGAAAGATCGAATTGAGCTTAAACCGAGATTCGGATTACTATTCATCGGGTTACTATTCACGGATCACTATTCATCGGCGGGCCGGATTTGGGTCAGAACGCCGGACGGATCACGGAAGACTCTCGGGCCGAAATCGGCCCAAAAAGCTTAAGTCGGCGGCTGGGAGCGAAGGACAAGGTCCCACATCGGAAATCTGAAGTCTTAGCCTCCTAGGATTGCCAGTATATATATGTACGCTCATGTAAAGGTTAAATCCATCCCAGATCCGAGTATTAGGAGTTTTAGCATTTAAGACTATTCAGCTTTTGCTAATTTCCCTTATACTTTCGGAAAATATCAATAAAATCTCCCTTTTCATCTTTTTGCATTTTCGGTCCTTTAGTTCTTTATAAATAGAATTTCGAGCCCCCATTAAATATAAGTTTTGACAGTGTGAGTTTCGGCTCTCACAATAAGTTATGATTTAACAAAAAATCTATGTTCTATCTTATGACATGAGTTACATAATTTAGATTAGTTCACTTTTGATGATACTAACCCTTTTACTTAAGAATTTTGGCTAGCTATAGATTTCTCAAATGCAACCAAACCTTATGTAAACATGAACACAAAACCCAATAATATCATCATCCTTATTTTAGACTCAAGTTTCCAATGGTTAATAAGGAGCATGCAAGAAATAGTCAGGTTGAAACAGAATACCTTTGGGTGCTTGAACAACCTAAGATCTTAAGATTCTCTCTTTTTTTTTTTTTTTTTTTTTTTTTGAAAATATAAACACACTTACATAAAACCAGAATAAAACATAAGAAATCCATAAAGCACACCGTTATTAGACAAATGAAATCCTTGGTGCACCAGCCGGGAATTCACTAAATGATCAAGTTATGGATTTTTCTGCGTTTCCAAACTATCCTCAAACATGCTAAGCAGTCCTAAGGCAATGACATCGAACATGTTGCAATTCCAAAAAGTCTAACAATTTCACACAATATTTTTGACTCGATAAATTTTTTTTTTTTTTTTTTTGAAAATATAAACACACTTACATAAAACCAGAATAAAACATAAGAAATCCATAAAACACACCGTTTTTAGACAAATGAATCCTCCCCCAGACTTGTTTGTAACCG
>VHIU01000112.1:0-42443 GCA_010577795.1 Isatis tinctoria | reverse complement strand
GTGTCAGGTGTCGTCACAATCAATCCTGCCTACACGCTGTGGAAGAGATAAGATAAGCTCATCTACAGTGCATTACTTGGTGCAATCACGACACCAATTCAACTAATCTTCTTAACGACAACAGCATCAGCGCAGATCTGGGAAAATCTCTCTCCCACATATGCAAAACCTAGCTGCAGTCACATTCAATAACTTAAACAGCAGCCCAAGACATGAAGGAAAGGTACTATGTCGATCAACTTGTACTTTCAAGGTCTGACAACACGCTTTGACCTATTGACGTTACTTGGTAAGCATCTCGATCATGAGGATCAGATCGAGTACATCCTGGAAGGTTTACCCATAGGGTACAACCAATTCGCTGCACATATCGAAAGTCGTGAGACACCAACATCTCTTACCGAAGTGCACGAGAAGCTGAGTAGCTATGAAGAGAAGCTTGAGACCAAGGTTGCCTCCTCCACTCTCCTGATCACTGCAAATGCTGTCAAATTTCGTGGCCCATCTGGTAATCACAACAATCGCCAATGTAAAAACATCACCAACAATTGTAACCAAACTTGGCAACAACAGGAACAGTTTACGCCTCACAATGATCAACAAACCCGAGACTATCAAGGACGCTGCAAAATATGTGGCAAACAGGGTCATAGTGCCAAACGTTGGCCACAACTACAACATGTGTCTACACAACACAATGCGAGTCTGCGCCCATTCTCACCATCCTCGACTTCATGGCAACCACGAGCACACATGGCAGCTGCCTCACCATACAATATAAACAAATGGATTCTAGACAGTGGCTCCTCCCATCATTTCACCACTGATCTCAGCAATCTCTCTCTGCATTAACCATGCACTGGGGGATAGGAGGTTAACATAGCCGATAGATCAGGTCTTCAAATATCGCATACCGGTTCCACTTCTCTTTATACACCCTCTCGTTTCCATTTAAATGACCTTTTATTTGTTCCTAATCTTCATAAGAACCTTATCTCAGTTTATCGGTTGTGTAATAGTAATAATGTGTCCGTTGAATTCTTTCCAGCTCATTTTCAGGTTTTTTCTTCAAAGGTGTAGATTGGAGATATCTGATGGCTCTAGACACAACAAGCAATGTAAACTTCAACACCACTATCCAGAGAATGCTTATGTGCTGATTGAGAACTCAGAATCTACCAATAGTACCAATGATGCAGATTTTGAGAGGAAGAAGCAAACTGGAAACCTGGATAAAAGTCATATTGCTGAGGTGAAGGCTAAGTTGGATTCTGTGCACAGTCTTCTTGTGGGTACGAAATCAGTTAAGTTTCCTGCCGAAGTTAAGACTTTTGGACCAGTTGAAAAATTTGATGAAGAAAGTATTAATTTCATCAATAGAGCTGGGTTTCAGAATAAAAAATTTGGCACTCAAAAAGAGAACATAAACTTTAAAGGGAATTGTCTGATGACTCCTTTCTCAGGAAATTATTTCTTCTGGTTGTACTCCAAAACCTCAGTTACCAGAAGCCTTATCAGAACTGAAGCTTCACAAGGAACTATGGTTGTTGTTCTTATAGGATACCTCGTGCACCAACTCCAGATAGTGAGATGACGTCAATGCTAAAACAGATTCTGGAAGGTCAGCAAAAGAGAACTATGGACTTTAATGGGAAGATTAATGCTTTTTACCAAGACTTGAATGAAAAATTTGAAGCTTTGAACACTCATGTTAAGAAGATGAATACTCAGGTTGCTCAGATTTCTGAGTCTGTCAAAAGGCAAGAAGAAATCCTTTCAGGAAAAACTGATACTAATCCGAGGTATCATTTCAATGCTATCATGGTGAGAAGTGGAAAAGAGCTGGACCAGGTGTTGAAAAAGGATCTTAGTGCAATAGAATATGTGGAACTTGAAGAGTTGGAAGACGAAGAATTTGGACCCAAGGAGAGACACCAATACATATCCTCAAAAATTTGAATCATGATGGAGAGGACCACGGTCGATTGAAAAGAAGAAGTGGAGTCGACAAAACATTCTACTGTCGACTGACACCACCTTGGTGCTAATCGACACCCTTCACACAAAGACTAAGAAAAACAAGTCATGTTGGACCAAAATTATGCAAGGTCAACACACCCAAGACAGTATAGTCAACAAAATATTTCGGTGTTAACTGACATCCCAATAGTGTCGATCGACCCAGAATGCAGCTGAAGCCAGATCATGCTAAAACATCTAAGGCAGCAGAGGAGAAGGTATACAAATTTAAGATAGCTTATCCGAGGACTCATAAGAAGTCTGAACAAGAGCTGGATGATGATAGATGCAAGGCAATAATGGAGAGGTTAGCTGACAAACTCCCTTTTATTATTGTACTCAAGACTTCACCAGCTTTCTGTAGTTATGTTAAGAGGATGGTTGCAAGCGATTTGAGTCCTAAGGAACAAGTATTTATCACTAAGGATCTCAATGCGGTTCTATTGACCAAGATTCCAAAAAAGGTACCCGACCAGGAAAATTTGTGCTAGATTGTTCGATTTTGATTGACAGGTTTGAGCATTCTCTTTGTGATCTCAGATCAGGTGTTAACCTCGTGCTGTTTTCAATTTCTCAGTGTGTAGGAATGACAAATATCAGTCTGAATGATGGAGAGGTCAAACTGACAAGGATCTCTTTGATACTAGCTGATAGATCGGTACGGATTCTAGAATATTTACTTGAGGATGTTTTAGTTAAGATCTGTGAATGCTTCATCCATGCAGACTTTGTGGTTTTGAAATATGATGAAGAACCCTAATATCTTCTTTTCTTGTTGAGGTCGTTCTTAGCAACTGTAAGAGCATTGATTGACTGGAAGAAGGAGAAGATAGAGCTTAATATCGATGATGTGGTCATGAATTTCAGCATGGATAAGCTAAAAAGACAAACTATTGACGGCTAAACCATATTTGTAGAGACCTCCACGGATCCCCCTCCGGTCAAGAGTGCATCAGTTTTTTCTGGTAGTCCTAAAGAACACTTGGATAACATTATTGTTGGGTATCTTAAGGTGTTCGATGCTAGTGAGCAAATGAAAAAAACTGGTTGTTTATGAGGTTTTGACTAAGAATTCTGAGAAAGCTGGTAAGCTAGTCCCTGGATTGATAACAGAGTTATAGATCATCTCTCAAGAACTGGGATGGGAGATGAGGTCCCAATCAAAGACAAATTCATGGAGGATGACGTTTTTATGATGGAGGCAAGAATTGTAGAGCTGCATTGCAGAAATTCGAGTTACAAATCTGGTGTTGGTCGATACCAACTAAGTATTGGTCGAGACCTCACTCGAAGTCACTGATCAATGTCGACTCTTCGATGCCAGAATTGACACAAGCCCTAGATAAGAAGCTGCAGTTTCGATCGACACAACCCGTTTTCTCGGTTGACACACTCGAAAAATCTTCTCAGAATTGACCAAAATGGATTGCTTTAACAGATTCTAATGCTGCCGGAAATAAAAGTGATTGAAGTGTACCGTCCAGACTTAGAGCCCATCCTGCTGCTGTTCCCCGATTCTTTGCTAAATATTGTGCGGCTACTGCATACAGATCACCGTGGATTAGACGTTTCTGATTGAGGCATTCATTGCCAAGTATCTGATCTACCAGATTCCTAAACCCCGACACATTCAAGTTAATAACTGAAAACTAGTGCTGATTAGGAGGCAACTTGAAGATCTTTTTGCTCTCTTGTTATTTTTTAGTTTCACTTTGGCTATGTTTCTTTTCAGAACTCATAGAAAACGACGATCGAGCTAGGAGCTGACCCGAGTGTCACCCAACACCATTTGAGAGGTAAGTGTTGTTTAAGTTTATGGAAGGAAAATAGTAAGGTATTTTGCTTTGTTTTGCTTTTAGTAAGTTTTTTAGCCAGTTGTGTCATTTTATGGAGTCAAAGTTGGAAACTATGATATTTTTTCATAGTTTATTGTGTTCACTATTTCATCTGAACTTTATTTTATTCTGAGTTAGCTGTGTCCTTTTATTGCGTTAAAATTGGTTGGACACTATGATCTTTTTCCTGGTCAATTGTGTTGACGGTTGCATCTAGTGACCATTACTGCAAAATCAAGTCATATCCGAATAAAAAAAAATCCAAAGACTGACTAGGTAACTAGAGACATCCATATTTGCAAAAAAAATCCACTAAAGTCCAAACTAATTTATGAGCTTTTCCTTTTACCTCATGGATGTGACTAGTTTTCAAAGAGTTTGGCTCTTTGTTCATACATGACTATTGCACTCTTTTTGAAAACTAATTATACTCGTCTCTCTTATCTTATATGTAAAAGATGAATAACTTTCTTCAGCTTTTTGCCACGTGGCTGCTGAAAAAACGATGTTTCTCTAATTTCTTTTATTGTTTATAACATCAATAAATAACAATCACTTATTATTTAACTGCGAGAGTTACAAGACTTCTACGACTTATTCTCTTATTACCCATTATTTTATTTCTTCCAAACTATCATCCTGAACTCGAAGATCTTAATTTTGAGAATAGTACGAAATTTATGAAAAACTAAAAATACATCGTAATTTAAACGAAGAAGAAAAAAATTAATACAAATAATTCAAAACAGGGATAAGAATGTCACGACCCACACACCACCACCATCACCCACCACCACCAACCTCCATCCTTTTTCCCCCTTTTTTCTTTTTGGTTTTATAAATCCATTCCCCCCCTTTGGTGTCTTCCACCGTGAGCAGAGAGAGAGAGAGAGGAGAGAGAGAGAGAGGAGAGAGAGAGAGGAGAGAGAAGAGGAGAAGAAGAAGAGAGAGGAAGAGGAAGGAGAAGAGGAAGAGGAGGAGAAGAGGAAGAGGAAGGAGAAGAGGGCTGCTCTCATCCGCGCCGCCGTAGTCCGACTCAGGTAACCGGAGAAGCTTTTCAGATCAGTTTTATTGGCCGTTCAGTAAAACGCCCAACTTTCTAACCGTTTCGAATCTCGCAAATCTGAGGCCACCACCGGATTCAGCTCGACGAGACGAGTCCGTAGACACCAAGATCGTGCCGAACCGCCACCGGACGCGCCCGCAATCGCCGATGGAAGATCGGTGCGTACTGTTCACGCGCCTCACGCGCCGCCGTCTCCGCCGACCGTGTTGCCGGTCACCGCCGCGACTCGCCGTCGCCGGTCGCCGGAAACCGCCGTGACTCGCCGCCGTGACTCGCCGGTGACTCGGTGACGCCGGTGACTCACTGAGTCAACTCGGTCGACCGGTTTGAGTCCGGTTGGCTTAACCGGCCGGTTCGATTTCGGTTTGGTATGGTTCGATCGGTTTAATTCAATTTGATTTCGGTTTGGTTCAATTTCTAGTTTAAATCAATTGAGTCCGGTTTAGTCTGGTTTGGTTCGGTTTAACCGGTTTAATCGCGGTTTGATTTTGACCAGGTCAATCGTTGACTTTACCGGATTGACCGTTGACCGTTGACTTTCTGACCGTTGACCGTTGACTTTGACCGTTTTGACCCGTTAACCGTTTTTCGCCGTTCGAAAGCCGTTCTGACTCGAAATTTCGTCCTGATTTCAGATTCAACGTCCGTTTTAGCATCTGGAGTGCCGAGAAAGCAGATATACTCCATTTTGGCTAAGGTGAGGGCTTTCCGCAGAATATCGTATTTTTCATCGAAAAGCGCCGTAGATAGGATTAGTACAAATGTGTTCCGTTTCTATGCTAGAGTCTTTTTAGGATTGTTTGTAAATTGGACTTAGGAATAATAGATGATTCAACCCACTGTTTGTGCATTAAACTGTTAATTGATTCTTTTAAACCTGCTAGAACTAAGTTAGTCGACTATGTGAGTCGTTAGGGATTGCGGGGGTACAGAGTCGTGACTTCTGTACTTGCGTCGCGTGTTGTTTGAGGCGGGGTACAACAATTGCGTCGATCGGTGTTGTACCTCAGGCAGGTCGATAAATCGTCTACGGGCGGTGTGTTGGGCACTATCCCATCAGACTGGCCACGAGTTCTGGCCGTAGGACCCGTTGATTGTTCTTTGGGTACTTTAGGTACCGTGATTGTGCATGTTTAGTCTATTTCCTATGTATGGCGTGCTATGGTCAGATTTACGTTTTCTGTGATTAGCACCCCATACCTCACTGAGTGACTCCCCTGTTACTCACCCCTCCTTATTCCCTTTCCAATTTTCAGGTGAGACGGACAAGTATTTTACACTTGACGATACGGTGCTTCTTTGGGTTTTTACGTTTTCTCCGTATTTTATCATGTACATATAGCATCGAGGTAGTTGGGATATTAGACATTGTATAGTGGGGTATTTGACGTATGTGACGTGGTTAGTGGCACGCCGTTCTCGGGTGTCGGGGACGGGTGTTACATTTGGTATCAGAGCCTAGGTTAGTGTCGTCCCGGTTCTGACCCGGGAGACGGGTAGTAGGAAGCATGATTGCATATTCGGTTTTAAACGGTTTAAAAAAAAAAAATAAAAATTCCCGGGACTTGTGTATTTAAAAAAAAAAAAAAAAGACAAAGGAGCACCCATTCTGTCAAGTATTAATCTATTCTAAGTTTGTCTCATTTCAACCTCAGTGTAAAATAGGTTTGAGTTGCCATCAAGGAAGGTCATTGTTTCGCGCCGGATTGTCAGCTCGTTGTTCAACAGGTTATGCCGAAGAGATCAGTGTTCAACAGATTAATCAGGATGTCATCAGTCAGACCGCTCAAGAGACCGTTAGATAAGTTTCTCAGGAGTTCATGCAGCAGTTGCATAAAAGGCCGCTCGGAGGCAACGCAGGAAGCTGATCTGATAATTGTACCACTGATTGATCACCAGTTCACCCTTCAAGCAGAGTAAGCATCCGCACGTTCCACTGTCACCACCGTATGCACCATCGGTTAAGGCTCAGGGAGCAGAGCCGCCGCCAGTATCGGCAGAGACAGAGAGGGACCCACGTAAAGGAAGCTAATGAGAAAGATGCAGGACAACAGTTTGGATCAGATTGGAAGGGCAGTGGATACTGTCACCGCAGACAATTAAAGGAAGAATTTGACCGTAACTTGGAGCATAAGAAGTGTACAACAGAGTTTTAATTGGATTTGACTACTCAATTTCTGAGGGATGACACGTTTCTTTGGCAAAAGGAACTTGTTGAGAGTAGGCACAGTTGTTACGAGTTAACCTATAATCACTCTAGAGGGAGTTCGACAGGACGTTCTTTCCTCGTGAAGCCAGACACAGGAATGCCAATGCTTTTAAGCACTTTTATCAAGGCACTAGGATTATCAAGGAGTACGAGCAAGAGTTGGTCGGTTTTGCAGATTTTCAGGGTAATCATAGCGAATGAAGATTTAATCAGCAGGTTCTTGAATGGCAACAAGTGGATAATTGTAACCGTGATGTCGTACGGGTTTACACCGGTCCAATCAATTGGTTGAGAAGACTTTTTGTTCACGAGGCAGAGATAGAGCAGAAGCAATACTTCTTCAGGGTGGTTCAGTCAAGCTTGATAAGACTTATTTAAGATATAACAATGTGTCGCAGCTGTCGGGATATCCACCGTGTTGTTTCGTTATTACCGTCAGCATGTTGGGAGAGTGTGTTCAGTGTTTTCATGCAGATGGTTGGATATGTCATAAGTTACTACCAGTCTATGTACGTGGATGCGTCGTTTGTCAGTTATATTGCAGCATCAGCGGTTAGACCGAGTTGTTCAGTTGTGGTTAGCATGTTCTCATTTTCAGGGATTTTTCGCAGTGAGTTCAGGGTTGTTTCTGCCACCACCAAGCGCCAAGCTATTGTCGCGAGTATTTATTGTTGGTGACCACGGGATAGTTGAGACTGTTCTTTTCGACGTTCTGGATTGAGATTGTGGATTTGAGTTTGTGTTCGAGTATGTCGTTTATGTGGAAACTATTGATTTAGTACTTGTGTTGGTCGATTGTCGCTTGGGGTGGGCAGCTTATACCCGATTGGTTATTAGAGCTATTTATAGTTTCGTATGGTGGGCCTAGTCGATTATTGGTCACCCAGGATGTGTTCGAGCCGGAGAGTAGACAGAGTTAGGCAGTCGATTTTAACAGGGAGCTTGAAGCATTCATCGAGTGGTATTTGTTGTACTCAGGGGAGTTAATATTATCAGAGACTTAGTAGTGATGAAGCTAAAACCACTATGATGTGACTTTAAGGATGGGTCGGTTACCATGGCATTGAGTATAGTTTGGGAACGAGAGTGCATATCCCAGGAGCCGAAAGGGTTATTATTTCTCAGGATATTCAAAACAACAGGAGGAGTCTTCGTTAAATTTGTGTTGCATTCAGGAAGATCGTTATAAGGTCAGCGCTGTTTTCACCAACAGTCGCAAAGTAAAAAGAATCTACAATTAGCCAACTAGTGACGGTTCCAGGGCATCAAAGAAACAAAAGTTAGGAGATGGGACTCGATGGTAAGAGTCTGTTGAGGGAAGAAGAAATTAAGGAGGACGTATGTGAGACTGAGACTTTGTTGATGAAGGAGATCTCAAGCAGGCGCATCATTCTCAGTTCTCCATTCATCCAGGAGGTAAAAGATGTATCAGGATATTAAGTGATATATCACTGGACGGCATGAAGAGGGATGTGGCTACCTTCGTGTCGTGTTGTCAGACTTGCCAATTGGTTAAGGCAAGGCATCAATTATCGAGTGGATTACTGCAGAATCTTCCATTACCCGAGTGGGAAAGGGACATGGTGACTATGGACTTCATCACCGGATTATCGAGGACAGTTTACGGGAAGAATGTTATCTGGTTTATTGTTGATCGACTCTCTAAGTCTGCTAACTTCTTAGCGATTAAGGAAACAGACGGAGCAGAGCAGTTAGCGCAGAGATACATTGCTGAGATTGTGAGATAGCATGGGATACCAGTTAGTATAGTATCAGATCGTGGTCTGAAATTCACATCGATGTTTTGGCAAGCCTTCCAGAAGGCATGGGAATCAAGGTACATATGATTACGGCCTATCATCCGCAGACAGATGGCCAGTTGAGAGGAATATTCAGACACTAGAGGATATGCTCAGGGCTTGTGTTTTGGAATGGAAAGGGAGCTAGGTTGAGTATCTACCGCTGGCAGAGTTCGCGTACAACGACAACTTCAATTCGAGCATTGAGATGGCACCGTATGAGGCTCTTTATTGTAGACCGTGCCGTACACCACTTTGTTGGACAGAGGCGGGAGAGAGCGCGAGACATAGAACCAGCATTGGTTCAGGAGACAGTTAAGCAAGTGGAAATGCTCAAGAGACGACTTAGGAAAGCTCATGATCCCAGAAGAGCTATGCAGATAAGCGTCAGAGAGATCTAGAGTTTGAGGTGGGCGACTGGTATACCTTAAGATGAGGACATTTCAGGGAGGTTCCGAGACCCGGAAGCTGAAGAAGCTTAAGCCGAGATATATGGGTCCGTACCCTATCATCGAGCGGATTGGGGCAGTAGCATACCGCTTAGCGCTATCAGCAGAGTTGGCTGGGTTTCACGATGTGTTTCATGTGTCTGTTCTGAGGAAAGTCGTCCGAGAACCAGAGCTCATCCTTCAGCAGCCACTAGTGGCATCGGGAGAAATTTGACTGCAGTCAGCCAGCCAGTGTCAGTCCTAGAGCGCCAAGATAGAGTTATTCAGGGGGAAGTGCTACCGATGGTCAGAGTTATTTGGGAGACAGACGGTATTCAGGAGGAGACTTGGGAGTTAGAGTCTCAGATGAGATCCGAATATCCAGACCTATTTGAGAATGTCGAGCAGTTAACTCAGGACTAGAATTCGAGGACGAATTCCTCGTTAGTGGGGAAGAATTGTCACGACCCACACACCACCACCATCACCCACCACCACCAACCTCCTCCATCTTTTCCCCCCTTTTTTTTCTTTTTGGTTTTATAAACATTCCCCCCCTTTGGTGTCTTCCACCGTGAGCAAAGAGAGAGAGAGAGAGAGAGAGAGAGAGAGAGAGAGAGAGAGAGAAGAAGAAGAAGAGAGAAGAAGAAGAGAGAGGAAGAGGAAGGAGAAGAGGAAGAGGAAGGAGAAGAGGAGCTGCTCTCATCCGCGCCGCCGTCGTCCGACTCAGGTAACCGGAGAAGCTTTTCAGATCAGTTTCTTATTGGCCGTTCAGTAAAACGCCCATAACTTTCTAACCGTTTCGAATCTCGCAAATCTGAGGCCACCACCGGATTCAGCTCGACGAGGCGAGTCCGTAGACACCAAGATCGTGCCGAACTGCCACCGGACGCGCCCGCAATCGCCGATGGAAGATCGGTGGTACTGTTCACGCGCCTCACGCGCCGCCGTCTCCGCCGACCGTCGTCGCCGGTCACCGCGCGACTCGCCGTCGCGGTCGCCGGAAACCGCCGTGACTCGCCGCCGTGACTCGCCGGTGACTCGGTGACTCGCCGGTGACTCACTGAGTCAACTCGGTCGACCGGTTTGAGTCCGGTTTGGCTTAACCGGCCGGTTCGATTTCGGTTTGGTATGGTTCGATCGGTTTAATTCAATTTGATTTCGGTTTGGTTCAATTTCTGGTTTAAATCAATTGAGTCCGGTTTAGTCTGGTTTGGTTCGGTTTAATCCGGTTTAATCGCGGTTTGATTTTGACCAGGTCAATCGTTGACTTTTACCGGATTGACCGTTGACCGTTGACTTTCTGACCGTTGACCGTTGACTTTGACCGTTTTGACCCGTTAACCGTTTTTCGCCGTTCGAAAGCCGTTCTGACTCGAAATTTCGTCCTGATTTCAGATTCAACGTCCGTTTTAGCATCTGGAGTGCCGAGAAAGCAGATATACTCCATTTTGGCTAAGGTGAGGGCTTTCCGCAGAATATCGTATTTTTCATCGAAAAGCGCCGTAGATAGGATTAGTACTAAATATGTTCCGTTTCTATGCTAGAGTTCTTTTTAGGATTGTTTGTAAATTGGACTTAGAATAATAGATGATTCAACCCACTGTTTGTGCATTAAACTGTTAATTGATTCTTTTAAACCTGCTAGAACTAAGTTAGTCGACTATGTGAGTCGTTAGGGATTGCGGGGGTACAGAGTCATGACTTCTGTACTTGCGTCGCGTGTTGTTTGAGGCGGGGTACAACAATTGCGTCGATCGGTTGTTGGTACCTCAGGCAGGTCGATAAATCGTCTACGGGCGGTGTGTTGGGCACTATCCCATCAGACTGGCCACGAGTTCTGGCCGTAGGACCCGTTGATTGTTCTTTGGGTACTTTAGGTACCGTGATTGTGCATGTTTAGTCTATTTCCTATGTATGGCGTGCTATGGTCAGATTTACGTTTTCTGTGATTAGCACCCCATACCTCACTGAGTGACTCCCCTGTTACTCACCCCTCCTTATCCCCTTTCCAGTTTTTCAGGTGAGACGGACAAGTATTTTACACTTTGACGATACGGTGCTTCTTTGGGATTTTTACGTTTTCTCCGTATTTTATCATGTACATATAGCATCGAGGTAGTTGGGATATTAGACATTGTATAGTGGGGTATTTGACGTATGTGACGTGGTTAGTGGCACGCCGTTCTCGGGTGTCGAGGGGACGGGTGTTACAAAGAAGGAGGGAGATTAACACAAAAAGCACAAAATTATGTAAATATGCAATTACAAGCACGTTTAATTTACAACTAACTAATTAATACTCCCTCCATTTCATAGAGAGTGTCGTTTTAAGGTTATTTATTTATAAAGAGTGTCATTTTATATTTTTCAATGCATAATTTTAAATAAAAATACACTTTTAACCTTATTTTGTTAATGCATTAATTAGAGAGAGAAATATATTTAGTGTGTGAACAAAGGGTAGAAAAGAACTCAACTTGTTTTCTTAATTTGTGTGAAAAATGTCAGAATGACACTTTTGTGAACACAGGGAGTATTAAACTTATTAACACAATCAACAAATAAGGAATACATTACAAAATAATCAACAATGAAAAACACATTATAAACAAAGCAAAACAACACACTAGATAAAAATAGTTATAAAACATTTCCAACATAAATTAAAATTTTTATTTATTTATTTATTTTTTTATTTTATTTTTACGGCTAATACATATATTTCATTATATCGAAGTGAAACTGTTAAGGATATACAAGACTACAGAACGTAAATTATTACACAAGCAGCTATGTGCGCATCTTCTGAAAACAAATCGAAAAAATAAGATTCACTATGCGTATTGATCAAAAATCAACAACGACTTACACGCTAATAAATAAACATATTTGTAATATTTCTCCAATTCCTTTACTCCAATATGATTCTTGTGCCTTTCTTTAACTTGAGGCTGTCTTCTAATCATATCAGTAAAACCCATTACATCTGATACTAGTCTTAAGATTGTGACAATCTGATGCCAATTAGTCCGCAACAGTGTCCTTGAAGATATACTAAACCTTAACCTAACTTCAATCGAAACCTCTAAAACTACCTTCACTAAAAATTCAACAGATCTGTTATTTAGATAAAACATTGATGATCCCCGTTCCACTATCAATATCTTCGCAAAGATATGATCCTGAAAATATATATCTTCCCCTGTAATCTCTATTGATAA
Source organism: Isatis tinctoria (assembly GCA_010577795.1). NCBI lineage: Eukaryota > Viridiplantae > Streptophyta > Magnoliopsida > Brassicales > Brassicaceae > Isatis > Isatis tinctoria. The sequence continues at coordinate 29,863 of VHIU01000112.1, read as the reverse complement.
CATGTAAAGCCAACATCCATATAGCACTTTTACTAAAACTATATGGATCCAACGATCTTCAAACTGAAGATGTTTCCTTTCTTCCACAATTCCTAGAGTAACAATAAGCCCTATCTTAAACCTATTATCTTCCATAACTAATAAAAAATTGAAACTTCGTTAGAGATAACACCAATAAATTTTGGGCAGAGAAAACCCCAAAGATAGAAACAATAACACACCATCATTTTGAAAGAATGATGATAAAGACCCTCAGACGTGAGTTATTCTTATTAGAGACATTTGAGAAGAATGCAATTCCAATTAGAATCACTCTCTTTGCCGAGACAACACTCTCCAAGAAGCGAGAGAAAGAAACCATCGTTGATAAACAGTGAATTTTCATGGTCACTGAAAGTGTTTAGAGAAACAAGATCGAAACGGTGGGAACAGAGAGAAAACAATGGACAAGACCAGTGATCTACAACAATGGAAGGGCAGGAGAAATAGAACTAAGGGAAGAAAGGGTCGACCGACGCCAGAGAAGCCAGCGCCGGCCGCAAATCTTAACGTAAAAGCAAAAGTTTTGGAGAGAAAAAAATCGCACCCTCTCCGACTTGCAGTTTTTTAGGCTCAAGTATTTAAAAATTATTAAAGACAAAAAAAACATAGTATATATGTAAAATTAAAAGAAATATTATATACTTTCCTGTGCTACGTAGATATTTTTCCGCGTGTAGTGCAGACAATCACCCAGTTATAAGTAAAAATAAAAGTAGAAAATATGAAAGAATTTCTTTTGGGTAAAAGGTAGGAAAATTTCCCATTGAGCTATTATGTTATGGGATTAGCTCTAAAATTAATATTAATTACTAGAATAACTCAAATTTTATTTTAATTATTGACTTAAAAGTTGATGACTATTTATGCCTATACTATTCTCAATAGCTTTGACGGCAGATTTTTAGAATTTGACAAACTTTTTCCGGTGACAGATTTTTATTCCACAGACTTTTGTAAATGTCTGTCGTACAAAATAACAGATTTATTAGTATTGACAGATTTTTGCGACAGATTTATTTGAGTAAACAGATTTGTCCACAAAAATATATCGTATGAAGTAGCAGATTTTTGGGAATGACAGATTTTTGCGACAAATTTATTTGAGTAAACAGATTTGTCCACGAAATCTATCTTATGAAGTAGCAGAATTTTGGGAATGACAGATTTTTTGAGAAAGATTTGTTTGAGTAAACAGACTTGTCCACAAAATCTATCGTATGAAGCCGCAGATTTTTATGAATGATAGATTTTTGCGACAGATTTGTCCGCAAAGTCTGTCGAATGAAGTAACAGATTTATTGGCAATGACCGTTTTTTTGCAACTGGTTTATTTGAGTAAACATATTTGTCCACAAAATCTGTCGAATGATGTAACAGATTTTCTTACAGTGACAGGTTTATTTATCGACAGGTTTTTGTGACAGACTTTTTTCGCTTTAACAGCAGATTTATCCTGTTAACTGTATGGCAGACCTTTTCAGTTTTTAATTTTTTAAAAAAAATTGAAAACAAATATATTTCACCCTAAAAATAAAATAATGCGTTCAACCATTTGGTCAGCCGCCGCCAATTCTTTTCTAAATTTTTCTGGCAGATTTTTTTTTCGTCGAGAATCTGAAAACGATTAGGGATTTTGTCTCCTACGGCGATGGTGACAAGGCAACAGTGGCGACATGATCAATGAAAGGGAAATAGGTTAAAGAAAATAGATTTTTTTTTTTACTTGAATAAGGTAAAAAATAGTAAAAGTAATTAATTTATTTTTATTAGAAACAAAAGATGATTATAATCAATGTTTTTTATTTTCAAAATTTTTAAAATCTAATTATTATTCATTAATGGCATTTTTGTAAATATTATGAACTTAGCAAAAAAAATTAGAGCTAATCTAGTCTGCTTAATTTAGAGGATGCTACTCTAGTATTTTGTATTTTTGAGTTTTTTTCGTGTCTTTAAAGGTTTAGAGATATCAGAGATATGCAAGAGATGTTGCTGAAGAGACCAAGCACACAGACAAATTCTTTGACGAGTTTTGAAGACTTCAAATAATTCCAATTTGGAACAGAAATTTTGTCCATTTGCAGATTGTCTCACTCGTGTTTTTACACTATAATTAAGATTTTTAAGTTATGTTTTAGAGACCAGTTACATGTTATGAACTGTTTGGTTTGATGGACTCAGTACAGACCGATCCAAGTAGAGGTTATTACATAACTGGTCCTTATGTTTAGTATATATTAAGTATTAGACATTCCTTTTTATACAAGGAATAGGTTTATGTAATATTGCTATATTGATCCTTAAGTAAACCTATATATAAAGACCCTTTGGTCTCATTAATAAACATAACTATTCACAACACGTTATCAGCACGAAAGCTCCTAGACCTAAACCTAGTCGCCGACGAGTCCTTGCCCTAGCAGCCGCCGCCGATTTCTTCTCTCCTCTTGCCGCCGGCCGCCGATTGTGTGCAAGAGTTTGCTTGTGTTTTCCGAGGTCTTTAGCTCCCGGTTCAGACAAAGTTTAATCCAAAGGTGTTAAGGTAATCCCTAAGCTAAGAACAAGAGCAAATCAAATTGGACTAAGAAGAATAAGAAACCCTAAAATCAATCTCTCTCTAGAACTTGTTTGTTCATGTTTAAACCATCATCTGAACTTGAATCTAAGCCAAGATAAGACTCTTTAAAAACCGGCTATGTGTTTTAAACTTGTTTGATCTCATAAACCCTAAGAATTGAATTTGACCTAAGCTATATGAAACCCTAAAAATCGGTTGCTTGATCAAACTAGTTTGAGATTGTCTTGATGAACTTGTTTGCATGATAAAACCATACCATATAGTTTGTTTCATCATCTTTAAAAATCGGCCATGCCTTGTTCATCTTGAAATCGGATTGCATCATGTGCATATGTTAAAACCGAACTTTGGCATCCATGGAAATCAGTTGTATCATTAGTTTTATTAATCGCTTGCATTGATTCATGAGTTAAGTTGTTAGATCATCTTGTTTGAACCTTGAATGATTTTGAAAAAAAAAACCTAAGAAAAGAAAAAAAAAATCGGCCATGTGGAAGAAGAAAAGAAAAATAGTTTGTGCCTAAAACATAAAATCCTAATCCTAATCCTATTCTAAATAGGAAAATCTAATTCCTTTCCTTTTAGAAAAAAGATTGTTTTAGATAATATCCTTTTCCCTTTAAGGAATTATCCTTTTAATTGTTTTTCCTTTTCTTAAGGTCAAGGATTAACTTTTAATTAAGGATAATAATCCTAATCCTATTATAAATAGGAAAATCTAATTCCTTTCCTTTTAGGAAAAAAGAAAGTTTTAGATAATATCCTTTTCTTTTAATGATCTATCCTTTTAATTGTTTTTCCTTTTCTTAAAAGTTTAGGATTAACTTTTAATTAAGGATTAAATTAAAAATAGAAAATTCCAAGTGCATAAACCATTAATAAAAATCGGCCCATATAGTTAATTGTTTGATTGCATAAATTGCTCGATTGATTGTAAAGCTTAAAATCGAATAATCAATACCGGCCATATTCCTAAGGTCCGGATTTTATTAAAAAGTCCTAAGTGAGAGTTTTTGATGCATGACCGACCATATTCCTAAGGTCCGGATCATATTTTAAAAGGTCCTAACTGAAAATTGTTGGATATTTTCAGATGACAAAAGTCAACAACTTAAACTTCGCAGCCCTCAATCTCTCAGGCGACAATTACTTGCAATGGGCACTAGATGCAAGGATCTTACTAAGGTCAAAAGGGCTCGGAGAATGCATCACTGAAGGAAATAACGAGCATTAGCGAAATCGGTACAAGGCGATCTTAATCATACGCCATCACCTCAATGAAAGTCTCAAGGATCAGTATCTGACAATTGAAGATCCTTTGGATCTATGGAAGGAATTGAAAAAGAGGTATGACCATAAAAGAACGGTCATTTTGCCTAAGGCAAAGTTTGATTGGCTGAACTTGCGATTCATAGACTTTAAGTCTGTGGATGAGTACAATTCATCCTTGTTCAAGATAGTTTCAAAACTGAAACTATGTGGCGAGACCGTATCGGAGAATGATATGCTGGAAAAGACATTCTCCACCTTCCATTCGGGTAACATAGTGTTACAAGAACAATACCGCGAAAGAGGCTTCGCGAGGTACTCAGATCTGATTGCTTATTTGCTGCTTGCGGAACATAACAACAAGCTTGCTCTGGCCAACAGCGAAATGAGACCAGCTGGAACAGCCCCACTCCCTGAAGCCAACTTGGCCGCTGAGAAAAAGAAAGAAAACGAGGCAAACTACGTCCATAGAGATCAAAGGCATTACGGCCGTGGACGTGGTGGGAAAGGAAAAGGGTGTGGTCGCAATAACTACCACCCATATGGTCGAGGTAAAGGCCGTAACGACCGCGGATTCCAAGAGGAAATGGCCGCGGATATCAATCTGGACATCAGTCTGACCCGACCAAATCTGTTTGCCATCGTTGTGTGATGAGTAACCATTGGGCCAAGACTTGCAGGACTCCTAGACATCTTGTAGAATGCTATCAAGAGCGACTTAAAGGGAAGAATCCTGAAGCCCACATGATCCAGCATGAACATGACAATGAGGGTCACTTCGTTCATGAAAATGATGATCTTATGGACACAGCTTGGAACGATAACATAGCTTATGAGACTTCCGAATGTTTGAAGTGAATCCGAGATTTTAAGTTTTTCCATTTCATATTGCTTTTATTTATATTTGGATTTTATGTATTTGAATTTTATTTCTTTGGTGTTTAATGAATAATATTAGGGCTTTTAAGGCATAAATTCTTGTTTTATGAAGTATGGACGAGTTCGTGGTGGATAGTGGGTCAAGCCACACGATTCTAAAAGATAAAAGATACTATAGCAGGACCGGCCGGCCTTATAGAAGGTTCCAGCCAGGCCCACATTTTAATGCCTAAAGGCACGCATCTAGAAATCCCTGATGCATTGTTTTCACCAAGCTCAAATCGAAACTTATTGAGTTTTAAAGACATTCGTCTGAATGGTTTTCATGTGGAAACAATGGGCGGAGGAAACAGAGAATTTCTCCAGATAGTTAAAATCGCCCAAGGTCAAAAGAAAGCCCTTGAGACTATACCTGCTATAGCTACTGGCATATACTGTACTAAGATCAGTATGTTAGAAGCCAATGTAGCCGTAAACAAAGCTTTTACGGATATGTTCACTTTATGGCATGACCGGCTGGGACATCCTGGGTCAGGAATGATGCGGATATTAATAATAAATACGAGAGGACACACCTTAAAAGAAGGAGAGTGATCCCGAAAATTCAAACTTGTGCCTCATGTTCACAAGGTACATTGATTGTAAGGCCGTCACCAGTAAAAGTGACTAAGGAAACGATAAATTTCCTGGAAAGAATTCAAGGAGACATATGCGGACCAATACACCCACCTTGTGGGACGTTCCGATATTTCATGGTCCTCATTGATGCATCTACACGATGGTCACATGTATGCTAATTGTCAACATGGAACTTGGCATTTGCAAGACTCCTTGCTCAGATAATCCACCTACGGGCACACTTTCCAGATTTTCCTTTAAAAACCATCCGTATGGACAATGCGGGTGAGTTTACCTCCAGAGCCTTTGATGATTACTGTATGTCCATGAGGGTAAGTGTGGAACACTCCGTGGCGCATGTACATACACAGAACGGCTTGGCCGAATCTCTCATCAAACGCATACAACTGATCGCTAGACCATTACTCATGAGGTTAAAGCTTCCAGTATCAGCCTGGGGACACACAGTCTTACATGCCGCAGAATTAATCCGTATCAGGCCATCAAGTGACCATGAATATTCCCCCTCCCAATTGATTACGGGTCAAGAGCCATACATATCCCATCTTAAGATATTCGGTTGCTCAGTTTATGTACTGATTGCTCCACTACAGAGGACTAAGATGGGACCTCAGAGGAGGATGGGAATATATGTTGGATATGATTCACCCACGATCATAAAGTATCTTGAGCCAACCACCGGTGATATGTTCAAGGCCAGATACACGGATTGTCATTTTTGACGAAACCGTTTTTTCCAACATTTGTTGAAGTAAAACAACTGGATAAAGAAATTGCATGGAATCATACATCCTTGAATTGGCAAGATCCTCGGACCTAAGAAAGTGACTTGGAAGTCCAAAAGATTATTCATATGCAAAAGCTAGCTATACAATTACCAGATTCCTTTGCTGACCCACAGAGAGTAACTAAATCGTATATACCAGCCGTGAATGCACCAACACGAATTGATGTCCATGATGGACCGCAAGTTGCTACTGTTGGGGTCAAAATCCCCTCCTCGGAGATTGATAAGACAAAAGGCCGATCAACGGTTGAACATTTCATATTCTGGCAGCAAGCCCACGAAATGAGACCAAACGCCTGCCCGGGTCAAGCTCTTGGCTTAACCGGTCGCAGATGAACTAGACGGGTAGTGACCATTTGTACTCATTCCTTATCCTTGGTTTTATCCCAAAGGGTTTTCCGGGAAAGGTTTTAACAAGGCAAATTGGCTCACTAATCCAAAGTCCGTCCACGAGCTGATCAAATTGCTCTGACCAAATGCCTGTCGGGCCAAGCTCTTGGCGTCCGGTCCGATGGATGAACTGAACCCTCTAATAGCCTCTCAAGACGAATCTCTGCATATCTTCCCGGTACGGCGCATTCATCAAGCCGAGACATGGGCTACGACCGGACCTCACCCTCTAGGACCGGCCCCGGAAGCCATTTCCCGACTAATGGGCCTCAGCCCATTAGTTCACGAAGAAACATCGCGCCATTTGAAGACGGACTTCACGCTGTTTAGAACATGGAAAAACATCAAGGAGTTTACTTAAAATAAACCGGAGTCAAGACCTTAACCAAAGAAGATCGGACCAGAAGATTAAAAAGACAAGCTTGGCCAAAACAAGACGAACGGGCCGTGATGGAAGAGAGGCGACAGGTCGGAGGCCCATTATGCTATTGGCGGCTGGGAAAAGGATTTTTACAACGTCCCACATTGCTTAGATTAGTCTTTGAGACCCCAGGCTCTCTCGTATAAATAGACCCCGTTGTATTCACTTTCAGATCATCCCAACTCAAGTGCAAGAGCTTTCGAGATATAAGACAATAAGCTTTCTCGAATATTTTTGTACTTAGAGAATTATTAATAAAATCATCTTTCTCATCTTTTTTACTTTTTTGCCCTTTGGTTCTTGTTTAATAGAATTTTCGGAGCCCCGCGAAATATAAATTTCGACAGTGTGAGTTTCGGCTCTCACAGCTACAGAGTCTAAACCGCGAGCAAAGCGTGGTAGACCTATTGGTTCCAAAGATAAGGCTCCTCGGAAATTAAAGAAAGGTGCTGAAAATCAGACCGAGGAGATAGTGGATGATCCGGACACAAATGAACCTAAGGAGCCGCAAAATGAAGCTCGGGGCGCCGAGCCTCATGGTCCTGAAGTTCCCGATAACAATGAGATCTCAATAAATGTTCGACACAAAGCACGGCTTGTGACACAAGGATTCTCACAGAGACCAGGAATCGATTATGAGGAGACATACTCCCCTATGGTGGATGCAACGACATTCCGATTCCTGATAAATCTGGCCATAAGAGAAAAATTGGATTTACGGTTAATGAATGTAGTAACCGCCTATTTATATGGTCCACTGGATAATGAAATTTATATGCGATTACCAGAGGGTATTGAGCTCAAAGATAAGAGAAGTTCTCGTGAAGAACACTGCATTAGGCTGAACAAATCCTCATACGGACTGAAACAAAGTGGGCGCATGTGGTATAATAGATTGAGTGAGTATCTAGTCAAAGAAGGCTATAGAAATGATCCCATCAGTCCGTGTATCTTTATAAAGAAGTTTACAAACAAAAGATTTGTAATTATAGCAGTATGCGTGGATGATTTGAACATCCTCGGAACCTCTGGAGAGAGCGCCCAAACAGTTGAATATTTAAAGGCCGAATTTGAAATGAAAGACTTAGGAAAGACTAAGTTCTGTTTGGGAATACAACTTGAGTACGTCAAAGACGGAATCCTTGTGCATCAAATGGCATATACAGAAAAGGTACTCAAGAGATTTAATATGGACCAGGCCCACCCATTGAGCAGCCCAATGGGAGTGAGAAGCTGTGGATTGGACAGTAATCCATTCGGTCCGAAAAGAAAGGATGAAGAAGTCCTTGGTCCCGAAGTGCCATATCTCATTGTCATAGGAGCGTTATTATACTTGGCTAGTCACACTAAGCCAGATATTTGTTTTTCCATAAACCTCCTATCAAGATTTAGTTCTTGTCCGACCCAGAGGCACTGAAATGGGATTAAACATATACTTCGTTACCTACAAGGAACGAAAGACATGTGTCTATTTTACACTAGCCATAAGGACAAAGGTTTAGTTGGTTTTGCTGATGCAGGTTATCTATCGGAACCACACAATGGACGATCTCAGACAGGATATGTAACACCCCCGAACAGGACTAGGCATATACGGTCGATCGACAATCAAACAAGAACACGAACGACCGCACGACCCAGCCGATCCGGAGACACCACAGTCGGGAGGTTAGGTAACAAGTCGGCTCATTCCAAGGCAAGTCCGAAAACAGAGCCAACCTATCACTCAACACCGGTTACCTCTCGACCTCAGCCTAAGGCTTTGCAACCCGTACCTTGGTCTCAAGTTGTGTTAGTCCGGACAAGACTAATATCATTGAGGCAAACACAAACTTTCCACAAAACACTTCATTTTATCCATCCGAAAACAGCTTACAAAGTCTTACATATTACAAACCATAGATGGCCACACTTAACGAGTTTATAAACACAGCGGAAAACATAACATACTTATGCAACTGAGTCTTTGCTACACGCCCGAAAACAAGTCTTCCTACGTTCCACCACGAGCTACTCTATGGGTCTCCTGCATAAGGAGGAAAAGAGAGAAAAGGGGTAAGTAATCGGGAGATTACTTAGTGAGTCCAGATATAATAAAACCCCATCCCATTCCCCCATCATGCAACACACAACAAGCAATCAATAGGATAACCAAATAGCCGAAGCAACATAAAAGTAGATAGCCGAAGCACAAAACAATGTTAGTCTGGACGTCCTGGAATGCACAACACACGGGTGGGCACTGAGATCTCAAAGTATGGTGTGGATTCCCGTGAACACCCTGCACTTGACTATCACAAAGACTGCCAAGCCGGAACTTCACAAACAAGGTCATACACCGGCTTTCGCACAAATGTATTCCGACCCCAGCTCCGACCTTCCTCTTCCGGACGCTGTCAAAACCGTACCTCGTCAGGTACACTCAGGCTGGGCAGCCACCCCGACATCCGAGTCTTCCCCACCTCTCAGTCCATCGATGCCGTGGAGGAATACCAAATGGGATCACACTCATACCGCCACTGAACCGTCTCTCCCAGTTCCGCTTCAGTCCGAAGACTACCCGTCAACGGACTGATCACATACCACCACCGCTCTGCCCTCCAATCGTAAACCACCGTATCACATCACTATCTCAAACACAAAACTTCCATAACTCCAATCTCCACTCCAACACAATTTCTCTGTCCTTGGTGACACTGAGTTTTCGGTGGAGAGAATGCAAAGGATTTAGAAATCACGGCAATCTCTCTCACCATCCGTGTTAAGGCTCGGTAGGGAGGATAATACACCTTACGATTGTATATCCAACCGCCACCTCCCATCGGGTTTCTTAGCCCACGGATCTGTAAACTCAGCTCACTACCGAACGGCTCACTCTCATGCACTTTGCTGCACAAACACTTTATCTCACTATACCGTGGGTGAAACCTGCAAGAACTTGTTAGCCACCACACGGATAGTACCTGCAACCACAACTTCATACAAACATGCATGCAACAATATTCAACAATTCATCAAACAACATGCATGTAGAGATTAAACTATCAATTTAATCAAGCATGCATGCAACAATCAACAATCGATTTAAGAAATCATGCATGTAAAGATCAAGAATTAACTTAAATCAGCATGCATATCAAGTTCATGAACAAGCTAGACAATCAACCATTTTTCACCATAGCATAAAGAGTAAAGCATGGGGTTTAGGTGGGATTTTCCTAAAATGAACTCACCTAGAATTGCTCCAAGGCTAAAGACACAAGCACAGCTTCAGAAACACTTGCTATCACCAAACTCCTCTTCCTCTCTACTCTCTCTCACACAAACACACTTAAGCACAAATGGGGAAACTTTGATTTCTCTAAAAAACCCAATGAAGAGAGGAGACGGGGTATTTATAAAGGGAGAGATTGAACTACTGGTTGACACCTATTCTGCCACTAAACTTCCCCAGGAATGCCACATAGAACTAATCACACTCTTGGTTGCTATAAGGGCACTTGGATTCCACTAGGCTAAAATCACTAATTAATTGAATCAATTACCATTTTCCTTCTAGAAGCTGCTTTCTTTTCCATTCCCACGAAAATCCTTAGCTGCAGGACACCTGGATGCTTCAAAAATAATCCTGATTGAGCCTTCGACTGATTTCTTTGAAGAATGACCAGCTGATTCAACCAACAAGCTTCTACAGTTCGAAAATCATAACTTTCATTTCCCTTGCTCAAAAATTTCTCTGTTTGATTCTGAATGCTCCTGATAATATCCTTTGTGCCCACAAAAATGTTCAGAATTTTTGGATGCGCAAATCTCGACTTATGAATTTTTCTTCTCCAAACCCTCCATCTTCGTCATATCATCTTGTCCGATTTTTAATTCTCATAGGAGAATTTTTCTTTTCCTAAATCTTTTTGCAATTGCTCCATATAGGTCTTGACTACCTCTGTGCAGAAGCCCGGAATTTTGAAAATTGGTTTCCTATTTCTTACGGAATTATTCTTGCCACAACTCCTTGCTCCATAAATGATAATATTCATTTATTTATTTATTTATTTATTTTTTTCGGGGTATTACATTCTCCCCCCTTAATAGAATTTGTCCTCGAATTCTTAAGGTCGAGACGATTCTCCAAGCTCCATCATTGTCTCTGGCTGGAAGAATTCTGGATACTTCTCTTTAAATTTTTCCTCATCCTCCCAAGTCACAACCACTCTGTTCCGGCGTCCCAAAAAGACTTGAAGTTGCGGAATCTCCCTGTTCTTTAACTTATGAACCCTTCTTATCCCAATCCTGATAGGTCCTTCCGGGTAAGTTAGGTTCGTCTGAAGCTCCTCAATCCTTTCCGGTTCCACTGAATCTGGGTCCTTAACATGCTTCCGAAGCATGGACACATGAAACACCGGGTGAAGACACATATTGGAGGGTAGATCTAAATGGTAAGCTACCATTCCTACTCTTCCTTTTATCTGAAATGGACCAATATATCTTGCATCCAGCTTTCCCGTTTTGCCAAACCTGTCCTTGCCTTTCTGTGCTGATACCTTTAAATATACCCAGTCTCCGACCTCAAAGGTCACTTCCCGGCGTCCCTGATCTGCATACTTCTTTTGTCTGTCCTCTGCCTTCTTCATGTTAGTCTGGACCATCTTTAACTTTTCCATGGTCTCGTCTACTATCTGGGGTCCAAATACTCTCCTTTCTCCAACCTCGGTCCAGCACAAGGGTGTGCGACACGGTCTCCCATATAAGGCTTCATACGGTGACATCTTGATGCTGGCGTGATAACTATTGTTATATGAGAATTCTATCAATGGTAGGTAGTCCTCCCATGAGCCACCCCAATCTAGAATGCACAGACGCAACAAGTCCTCGAGTGTCCGTATCGTTCTCTCGGTTTGGCCGTCTGTCTCCGGGTGAAAGGCCGTACTGATATGCAACTCTGTGCCTAATGCTCCTTGCAACGCCCCTCCAAAATACAGATATGAACCTCGGATCTCTGTCTGACACTATGTTCATAGGCACCCCATGAAGTTTACGATCTCATTCACGTACTGATCCGCTAGTACCTCCACTTTATCTGTATCTTTCATGGCCACAAATGTGCTGCCTTTGTCAGTCTGTCCACAATTACCCATACTGAGTTATTCATCCTTCCTCTTGAGATTGGTATTCCAACTATGAAGTCCATTGAAATTGAGTCCCATTTCCATTCTGGGATCGGTAAACATTGTAGCAATCCTGTGGGTACTTGATGTTCTGCCTTGACTTGTTGGCATACTTGACACTGAGCTACTTGCTTGGCGACTGATAGCTTCATTCCTGGCCAATGGTAGTGTCTGCGGATGTCTCGGTACATCTTGGTGCTCCCTGGATGAATACTATAGAGCGAACAGTGAGCCATCTGCGAAATCTCTTTCCTTAGTCCTCCTTCTGGTACACTGATCCTTCCCTTAAGCAACAAAGTTCCGTCTTCTGCTAAATGATAGCCGCTCGGATCGTCTCCCTCTGTCTCCTTGACTCTGGTTACTATCTTCTGTATCTTCTCATCTCTTTCTTGTTCTTCTCGGATTCTTTGAACTAGACCAACTTGTCTCACCGCCTGTAGTCCCATTGGTTCACTGGTCTCGCCCTTCAATGCTGCCAAACTGACTTTCTTCATTTCTCTGTCCAATGCCTCCACTTCTTTCTCTACACTCACCTCAGTCCTTCTTCTACTCAAAGCATCAGCTACCGAATTGGCTTTGCCTGGACATTACTGAATCTTAACATAATAGTCTGCTATGAATTCCATCCAGCGGCGCTGCCTTAAGTTGAGATCTGCCTGAGTAAACAAGTACTTGAGGCTATTATGGTCCGTGAATACTTGTACTTCCTCCCTGTACAAGTAAGATCTCCAAATCTTTAATGCAAAAACCACGGCTGCCATCTCCAGATCGTGAGTAGGGTAGTTCTCTTCATGCTTCCGCAGTTGTCGTGAGGCATAAGCTATCACTTTATCGTTCTACATCAGGACACAACCTAGGCCGACTCTCGATGCATCAGTGTAGACCGTGTATGGCTTGCCAGGCTCTGGTAAAGTCAGAATTGGTGCCGATATCAATGCCTCCTTAAGTTTCGTAAATGCCATCTCTGTCTCTGGGCTCCACACATACGGGACGTCTTTTCTCGTTAGTTTTGTTAAAGGTTTAGCAATGGAAGAAAAACCTTTGACAAATTTCCTATAGTATCCTGCCAATCCAAGGAAACTTCTGACTTCAGTTACCGATGTGGGTCTCAGCCATTCTTCAATCACGGATACCTTCTCCGGATCCACTGTCACTCCTTGCTCTGAAAATCTGTGTCCTAAGAATCCAATCTCTCTCTTCCAAAAGCGGCACTTACTGAACTTCGCGTACAGCTTTTGGCTCCTAAGTCTCTCCAAGACTTTACATAGATGTTCTGCATGTTCTTCTCTTGTCCGTGAGTAGATTAGGATATCGTCGATAAAGATTATCACGAATCCAAGTAGTCATGGAACACTTCGTTCATCAAACGCATGAACACTGCCGGTGCGTTTGTTAACCCAAACGGCATGACCACACACTCGTATTGTCCATATCGAGTATTGAAGGCCGTCTTCTCTACGTCCTTCTCGTGAATGCCAACCTGATGATATCCCGAAGCCAAGTCTATCTTTGAGAACCAACTTGCCCCTTGCAGTTGATCCAACAACTCGTCAATTCTTGGTAACGGGTACTTGTCCTTAACCGTGACATTGTTGATGCCTCGGTAATCAATGCACAATCTCATTGTTCCATCCTTCTTCTTGACAAACAAGACCGGTGCTCCCCAAGGTGAGGAACTTGGTCGGATGAATCCTTTTCCAGCTAGATCCTCCAATTGAGTTTTTAACTCAGCTAACTCGGCTGGAGCCATTCGATAAGGAGTCTAAGCTATAGGTGCAGTATCCGGCTTCAAGGTGATGGTGAACGGATTCTTCTTGCTGGCGGTAGGGAGGTTAACGGTGCAAATACATCAGCAAATTCTTGTACCACCGTGATGTCTTCTACTCTTAACTCTCTTCTTCTTTCGCTTCTACGATTACGTTAAGGCCACCAAGTAAACTTCCCCATTTTCCAACTGACTCACTACTCTGGCGGCTGACACAATAGATGCCACTGGGCTTGTCTGATTCCCTGATACACAACTTCCGGCTTACGGCTCTCCCTGAGCGTTACCCTTCCCTTCTCGCAGTCTATCAAGGCTCGGTACTCTAACAACCAATCCATGCCAAAAAATCACCTCAAATTACTTCATTGGAGTCTCCAAGAGGTCCGCCTTAAAGATCCTACCACAGATCTCTATCGTTACCTTCCTAATCACCTCTACTGACTTGAGAACTTCAGGACCGGGGGTTTTCTATAACTAAACTCACACTTTCACGCGAATAAGGTTCTCTAAACCTAGACGCCACCTCAGGGTTACAAAGCTATGGGTAGCCCCTGAATCGAACAGAACATGCGTGGGATTTCCGCCCACTCGCAAATGTTCCTACCAAATATCAAAATAACACGCATCATTCATTCATTCATTCAAATGCACACACACAAAAAGAGAGTTAACACCCGACGCGTACCAGTAACGGGACCGTGAGAAGGTCCTGCGGGGTCATAAGCTGCTCCCTCCAACGCATACACTCTCCTGACGGTGCTTGACGCTTGGCTGGGTTCTATAGCGATCGCGTAGGTGGTGCTGGAAGACCTCCCTGAGTGCATTGTTGGCGTAGTGTCCTTCTTTTCCACATCTGAAACAGATCACTTAGACTGGGGTTGGATTGACGATTTGGTGGGCGTTACGATTACTACGCGGCTTTAGCCTTGTGCCCTTCCTTCCACATATATAACATCGCATGATAGATTCTACTTACCAAGATTCTCCTTAAGGACGTCCTTTGTTCCAGTTTCCTTGGTACCCTTTCTGATTCCTCCTGATTTGTTCCCATAGTCCTTCGGCTTAGGGCCTGAACCTGGTCCAGAGTGAAACTCGTTCCTTCTCTTGTTCCGTAATTCCCTTTCTTTCTGAAGATACATCTCCACATTGACTGCCTTCTGAATAGCTTCATGTGGGTTGACATAGGTTACAGATTGTAGTCTACTGCTGATCTCGGGGTTTAGACCTTGCATAAATTGGACGGTTAGATCTTCATTACTCATGTTGCAATGAGGGCATAACGTTGCAACTTCATAAACTCCACTTCATACTCCCGGACGCTCTTGTTTCCCTGCTCCAAACATAAGAACATCTGAGTTAGCCGGTCTCGGGCCTCTAGTGGAAAGTACTTCTTTTCAAACTCTTCCTTGAACTGTTCCCACATCCTGATAGAATAGTTTGTCTGGCGATCTACAGTGCTCCACCATCCCGGGGCTTCCTTCTCCAAGTAGTATACTCCTATGTCCTTCTGATATTCTTCCGGGCAACGAGTAGCTGCGAAGTTCTTCTCCATGCGTCAGCTTCAAAGGGATCCAGTTTCCCTGCATACTTAGGTGTCCCTAATGTCTTCATTGTAGTAACATCTCTCAGGAAGTAGGAGGTGTAGCCTCTCTGATCTCGGATTAGGTGTTGTCCTGTCCTGAAGCACCTTAGAGAGGAGTTCGTGGACTACTCCCAACATCGGATCTGTCCTCTGTTGTTGTCCAACGTTCTGAGCCATATTACCATCCTATCCCACTGGCTCCTGTCTCCCTTGATAACTTGCTGGAGTTGGTGACGGGGTCACAGATTCTACTGAATTGAATGACCCATGAGATAAACCATCCGCACCTGGATACCACGACTGGTCAGTCTCCAGAGTTTCATGGGTTTCGGATTCCATCTCAACTGCGGTAGTACGTCTGCGCCTGGAGGTACCACCACGCTCAAGGTTTGGGTAAAGATATGGCTGGAAAGATTCTTGCCGCTATCCTTCCTCATCCTGACTCTTCGGCAAACCTCTCAGCATTCGTCCACTAAGCCACACGTCCGACATCCTGTTACAAGGAAACAACCTTTTTAATATCCTATAGACCGGAACGGACCAGAATTCCTAAATGGGCTATAGCGACATCTTTGATTCGATAAAACCTTGAAAACATCGAAAACCGTTTGTCCCGTGAGCATGATCGGAAACCATGCTCTGATACCACCATCTGTAACACCCCGAACCGGACTAGGCATATAACCGATCGACAATCAACAAGAACACGAACGACCGCACGACCAGCCGATCCGGAGACACCACAGTCTGGAGGTTAGGTAACAATCGGCTCATTCCAGGACAAGTCCGAAAGCAGAGCCAACCTATCACTCAACACCGGTTACCTGTCGACCTCAGCCTAAGGTTTTGCAACCCGTACCTTGGTCTCAAGTTGTGTTAGTCAGGACAAGACTAATATCATTGAGGCAAACACAAACTTTCCACAAAACACTTCATTTTATTCATCCGAAAACAGCTTACAAAGTCTTACATATTACAAACCATAGGTGGCCACACTGAACGAGTTTATAAACACAACGGATAACATAACATACTTATGCAACTGAGTCTTTGCTACACGCCCGAAAACAATTCTACTTCCGGTCTTCCTACGTTCCACCACGAGCTACTCTATGGGTCTCCTGCATAAGGGGGAAAAGAGAGAAAAGGGGTAAGTAATCGGGAGATTACTTAGTGAGTCCAGATATAATAAAACTCCGTCCCATTCCCCCCCATCATGCAACACACAAAAAGCAATCAATCAGATAACCAAATAGCCGAAGCAACATAAAAGTAGATAGCCGAAGCACAAAACAACGTTAGTCTGGGCGTCCTGGAACACACAACACATGCGTGGGCACTGAGATCTCAAAGTATGGTGTGGATCCCCGTGAAACCCTGCACTTGACTATCACAAAGACTGTCAAGCCGGAACTTCACAAACAAGGTCATACACCGGCTTTCGAACAAATGTATTCTGACCCCAGCTCCGACCTTCCTCTTCTGGACGCTGTCAAAACCGTACCTCGTCAGGTACACTCAGGCTGGGCAGCCACCCCGACATCTGAGTCTTCCCCACCTCTCAGTCCATCTATGCCGTGGAGGAATACCAAATGGGATCACACTCATACCGCCACTGAACCGTCTCTCCAAGTTCCGCTTCAGTCCGAAGAATACCCGTCAACGGACTGATCACATACCACCACCGCTCTGCCCTCCAATCGTAAACCACCGTATCACATCACGACTCCACATCACTATCTCAAACACAAAACTTCCATAACTCCAATCTCCACTCCAACACAATTTCTCTGTCCTTGGTGACACTGAGTTTTCGGTGGAGAGAATGCAAAGGATTAAGAAATCACGGCAATCTCTCTCACCATCCGTGTTAAGGCTTGGTAGGGAGGATAATACACCTTACGGTTGTATATCGAACCGCCACCTCTCCCATCGTGTTTCTTAGCCCACGGATCTGTAAACTCAGCTCACTACGGAACGGCTCACTCTCATGCACTTTGCTGCACAAACACTTTATCTCACTATACCGTGGGTGAAACCTGCAAGAACTTGTTAGCCACCACACGGATAGTACCTGCAACCACAACTTCATACAAACACATGCATGCAACAATATTCAACAATTCATCAAACAACATGCATGTAGAGATTAAACTATCAATTTAATCAAGCATGCATGCAAAGATCAAGAATTAACTTAAATCAGCATGCATATCAAGTTCATGAACAAGCTAGACAATCAACCATTTTTCACCATAGCATAAAGAGTAAAGCATGAGGTTTAGGTGGGATTTTCCTAAACTGAACTCACCTAGAATTGCTCCAAGGTTAAAGACACAAGCACAGCTTCAGAAACACCTTGCTATCACCAATCTCCTCTTCCTCTCTACTCTCTCTCACACAAACACACTTAAGCACAAAGGGGGAAACTTTGATTTCTCTAAAAGAAACCAAGTGAAGAGAGGAGAGGGGGTATTTATAACGGGAGAGATTTAACTACTGGTTGACACCTAATCTGCCACTAAACTTCCCCAGGAATTGCCACATAGAACTAATCACACTCTTGGTTGTTATAAGGGCACTTGGATTCCACTAGGCTAAAATCACTAATTAATTGAATCAATTACCATTTTCCTTCTAGAAGCTGCTTTCTCCATCTTTGCCCACGAAAATCCTTAGCTGCAGGACAACTGGATGCTTCAAAAATAATCCTGATTGAGCCTTAGACTGATTTCTTTGAAGAATGACCAGCTGATTCAACCAACAAGCTTCTACACTTCGAAAATTATAACTTTCTTTCCCTTGCTAAACAATTGCTCTGTTTGATTCTGAATGCTCCTGATAATATCCATTGTGCCCACAAAAAGTTTCAGAATTTTTGGAAGCGCAAATCTCGACTTATGAATTTTTCTTCTCCAAACCGTCCATCTTCGTCATATCATCTTGTCCAATTTTTAGTTCTCACAGGAGAATTTTTCTTTGCCTTAATCCTTTTGCAATAGCTTCATAGAGGTCTTGACTACCGCTGTGCAGAAGCCCGGAATTTTGAAAATTGTTTTCCTATTTCTTTCGGAATTATTCTTGCCATAACTCCTTGCTCCAAAAATGATAATATTCATTTATTTATTTATTTATTTAATTTTTTTCTTTTATCGGGTATTACAGGATATGTGTTCACTCACGGAGGAACCGCAATTTCATGGCGATCCATGAAGCAGACACTCACGGCCACGTCATCAAATCACGTCAGAGATTTTGGCAATTCACGAAGCCAGTCGTGAATGTGTTTGGTTGAGATCGATGACTCAGCACATAAGGCGAGATTGTGGGATGACCGATGGAAAGGAAGAGCCAACCGTACTTCATGAGGATAATGCTGCATGCATAACTCAACTGAAGGATGAATACATCAAGGGTGACCGGATGAAGCACATTCTGGCGAAGTTCTTTTTCACTCACGATCTCCAGAAGGCTGGAGAAATACAAGTGCTTCAAGTCCGTTCAAGCGACAACTCAGCTGACTTGTTCTACGAGGTCGCTCCCAACCTCCACGCTAAAGATGCTGGTGTATCAGATCGGCATGCGCCGACTAAGGGACTTTAGTGATGTCTAGAACAGGGGGAGTAATACGTGCTGTACTCTTTTCCCTCGCTAAGGTTTTGTCCCACTTGGTTTTCCTTAGAAAGGTTTTAATGAGGCAGCATCCCCAAGCGTATTACAAAGATCCTTGGTTGCATCGGGATTCGGTCATTTCGTCCAAGAGGGAGTGTTATGAACCGTTTGGTTTGATGGACTCAGTACAGACCGATCCAAGTAGAGGTTATTACATTACCGGTCCTTATGTTTAGTATATATTAAGTGTTAGACATTTCCTTTTATACAAAGAATAAGTTTATGGAATATTGCTATATTGATCCTTATGTAAACCTATATATAAAGACCATTTGGTCTCATTAATAAACATAACAATTCACAACATTACAGAATTTTTACACAAGTTTTTTCTATCAAAGAGAGAGCGAGATTGCTAGACACTTTTTGAAGGAGACTTTCAATCAATCGATGCTGTCTTCTCTTAAGGATACTTTTGAGAAGAATTCAAACCCTAAACCAATTCAATCGATATTGTCTTCTCTGAATGGTACAATCACTACAATCGGTTAGAAATGGGGAGGTAAAACATCCTCTGTTTTAGAATCTTCTTCTTGGGATCTTTCTTAGGATAATATCGATCTTTCTCGAAAAATCGACATTTCATCAGTTTTCCATCTGAGTCCATACAACAAAAAGCCAATAATCTCCACTCACATCAATCTTGTAAAATGGCATCCTTAACGATTTTGCGATTATCTCTATGTATTACAATATGAACTTCGAGCACTATTACCCACGACAAATACTCTGGAAATATCTTTGATACTGCCTCCGTGAGAATCTCATTGACGGACATACAAAGATACTTCAAACAATCCTTCAACACACCACCCCGTGTATGGGCGCCGTGTCAGCCACTAACATACGGAAAATTGATTATTATCACAAGTTGACTCTGTGTGAGTTGGTTGGAATTATAAATGAACTTTTGGAAATGCATCTTGTACCATGTGCACATTAGAATCTTTGGCACCTCCAACGTCGACATTATTTGAATTATTTGTAAACATGTTTGGCTCTTCTGGTTGAACGACATTCGTGGCAGTTATCCGCTAAAAATTTCATGAGCCCTAACCACAAATAAAATTCTCTGTTAAAAACTTCTTAATGAGGTGATGGCCAATGTTTCTCTCTTTGCTTAGAACACACGGATGAGAATTTCTTGGCTGGTCGAAGGCTCTCTCCAGTGAATTCGGTGGATGGAATGGAACGGTGGATTGAATGACGCCACACAAAGTATGAAAGATTTTGTGATAAGTTAGGGATCTTCGCTTCAAGGATTCGCACACGAGAAGAGAAAGACGACTAGGGTTCTTGCTAGAAGAAAGTTCGATATTTTACTGATCAAAGACTGTAACCACAAATCCCAGCCGTAAGAACTTTATTAATAGTCCGGCAGCCAAAGGGAAAAATAACAAAACGACATGGTCTAACAGAAAGCCCAACCGAAAAACACAAATAAAATAAAGCAAAAATAAAATAAACCATACAAAACAGAAAAAGGAGACTCGTTAAGATAAAATTAATTGACGAGCTTACAGTGGGTTGAACCCGGGTGGCTGGCCGGTGGTTGACTGTTCCGTGATCAAATGATCCAGGTCAGTTGTTGTTTGTTCTATTCCAGGCGCTAAGGCTGATATCCAGAATACATGGGTTGATGCGTTCCCTTGAAGAACTGGTAGGAAAGATATGGTCTGAGAGTTGGTCGGTGGTCTATGTAGCTCCATGGTCGGGTCCAGTTCCCCGTGTAGTTATTCAAGTGGTCTGGTTGGGATTTCTTCAAGTATCTCTCTTTTGAGTAACCTTCCTTTTAGTTCTTCATGCTCCAGTAAGGTGATCAAACCTTCAATGTGTTGGTTGAATTCTTCCCGTAGGTTCATTGTTCCGGATTGGGTCCCTGGTGTGTTCTTCATGGCTGGCACGGTAACCTCTAGGTCAGTTCCGGGTGGATCTTTGGGTGAGCCTCCGGTTGTGGCTTCATCATCCCTTCCCTATTGAAAAGTTTCTGACCTCAGAATTAGTTCATCTGCATGAAAAGGAGATAAATCAGTAACATTAAACGTAGGTGAAGTAGTTAATTCACCTGGGAGTTCAAGCTTGTAAGCGTAGTCGTTGATCATTTCCAGAACGCGGAATGGCCATCTCCTCGGAGCGTGAGCTATGACTTCCTCGTGTTCGGAAATATCTCGGTGTACATGTGCAGCTACACCTATTCTCCTGGTCCGAATGTAACCTCCTTTCGGCCTTGGTCCACACGCTCCTTGTACTTGGCCGTCTTCTTCTTCTGAGCATCCTTGTAGTTGTAATAATCGAAAATGTACTCCATACGCATCTCCCAGTCCATGTAGGCATCCGGGTTGACCGCCTCACTCATACCGGTGGTTGCGGTCACAGTTCTGGTCGTCACAGTCATCGCCACAGTCGTAGGGTTCGCGGTGTCCGTCTCGGTATCTCGTGCTCCCTCGTGATGGGTCGGGCGCGGTGGTGGTCGTACGTTTCTTGTACCTTCGCGATTGGTCGGCGTGTCCGACGCTTTGCCTTCTTTGGTTTGTCGGTGCTCAAGTCTCTCGATGCAGTCTTGGAGAGTTTGGAAATTAGCAAGTAGCTGCGCTATGGCATCGTCGCTGGTGTTTCCCATGGTGTCCTGAAACAATCTCACAAGATCAAATGCGGAATGGGCATCGTACACAATATGTGAATGCTAACACGTGGTCAAGCAAACTCAGCCGTGAATCATAAGTAAACCAATATCTAAATTCGACGACAAGTAAGAATAACTCGACAAGCAAAACAATGATGGATGCAACACCAAAAAGGAATTTCGAATCACTAGCAAAAGGAAACTATTAACTACTGATTGTACTTTTTTTAAAAAAATGACTTAAACAGATTCTGGAAACTTTTAAACGACAGAACCATACCTCTAAGCTCGTCTAACACAACTTAGGTATAGCCGCAAAACTAACACTTAACAATGATAGACACAACTGAATGCAACAACTCCAAACCGTAAAGAAAAGACAAACTAATGCACAAAAAGAAACGATTGCTAACAACCTAAACGCAAACCGATCAACCAAGCAATTATCACCAACACTATGATTAGATAACAAAACAATGAATAAGCAGATCAAATTTCAGCAAGCTTTCACAACGACACAAGCAACTATAATTTTTTTCAAAAAAAATTGAAAGAAACAAATCACAAACATGAACTAGCAAACGATCCCCACTACTTTTTTGTTATTAGTTTTTTTTTTTTGGAGCTGAATAAAACTAACAACCGCAGAAAATAAAGTAAGGAAACAAACTTAGAAACGATTCTTATATTTTTTTCTAATTAATGAACAAAAACAATCGCAAAAGACAAGAACAAAACAAAACCAAAACAAAGAGGATAGACACAACCTTGATTCCGAGCCTAAGCTATAATACCAAGATGATGTAGGAACACAAGGGTGGTCCTGTTTTGAGTGGAGTAGTGTCCAGGCAATTGGCCGAAGGGCTCTCCTTGCTTAGAACACACGAATGGGAATTCCTTGGCTGTCCGAAGGCTCTTTCCAGTGAATTCGATGGATGGAATGGAACGGTGGATTGAATGACGCCACACAAAGTATGAAAGAATTTGTGATAAGTCGGGAATCTTCACTTCAAGGCTTCGCACACGAGAAGAGAAAAATGGCTAGGGTTCTTGCTAGAAGAAAGTTCGATATTTTATTGATCAAACAGTGTAACCAAAAATAAAAACCGTATGGACTTTATTAATAGTTCGGCAGCCAAAGGAAAAAATAATAAAACGACATGGTCTAACAAAAAGCCCTAATACCATTCGAAAAACACAAATAAAATAAAGAAAAAAATAACAGAAAACCCTGCAAAACAGAAAAAGGAAGCTCGTTAAAATAAACTTAATTGTCTAACAAAACAACAAGGTCTAACAGAAGCCTAATACCATTTGAAAAACACAAAGAAAATAAAGAAAAAATAAAGTAAACCCTGCAAAATAGAAAAAGGAAACTCGTTAAAATAAACTTAATTGACGAGCTTACCGTGGGTTGAGCCTGGATGGCTGACCAATGGTTGACCAATGGTTGACTGTTCTGTGACCAAATGATCCAGGTCAAATGTTGTTTGTTCCATTCCAGGCGCTAAGGCTGATATCCGGAATACGTCGGTTGAAGTGTTCCCTCGAAGAACCGGAAGGAAAGATATTGTCCGAGAGTTGGTCAGGTCCAGTTGCTCGTGAAGTTCTTCAAGTGGTCCGGTTAGGATTCTTTCAAGTATCTCTCTTTTGAGTAACTTCCCTTTTAGTTCTTCATGCTTCAGCAAGATGATCAAACCTTTGATGTGTTGGTTGAATTCTTCATGTAGGTTCCTTGTTCTGGATCGGGTCCTTGGCGTGTTCTTCATGACCGGCACGGTAACCTCAAGGTCGGTTTCGATCATCGGGTGAGCCTTCGGTTGTGGCTTCATCAGAAAGAAAAGAAGAAAAGAGTGGAATGGGGGAAAAACATGCGAAAGCCAAAGATTTGTGTGCTCTAAAAGAAAAAAATATGAAAAGCAGAAAATCTTTCGCGTCAAAACTCACGTCTTTGAAATTAACGACTAAAAATGATTAAATACGGAAAGTGGGAACTTATGACGGGTTATGACCAGACCAGAACAAACAAATCAGACCAGAAGACCGATGACGTGGATCCGAGCCTAATGGCTAGGACCGGGCGTTCCGAGCCAGATGGCTTGGACAAAAATGACATGTGCCATGATCCTAAGAAAGCAGCTCGAACAATAAATCATGAATCACGATCCCGAGCTGAACGGCTCAGATCCGTTCATCTACGACCCATTCCACCACGAGCCGTTTGTCTGCGACCGAATATCCGCATTCAAACGCGAGCTATTCCTTCGTGACCCAATCCTACGCAACCTGAACTGCCTCGCGAGCTGTTTGTCTGCGAGCTCTCCCCCGACAAGCTGTTCAACCGCGAGCATCGACCCAAAATGCCCCGCAGCCATGGGACCAATGATCCAATCCGAGCCATTCGTGCACCAACCGTATGATTGCCTTGTGATTCGTGAATCTGGAGTTTGCCTTGCTCGAGTCGTCAAATCGTCTTGTCACACTCAATATTTAAACTTTGTTATATTTGATTTTTGTTCATATTAAATTCAAATTAAGATTTAAACTTTTGCATTAAGTAAATTCATTATTAGTTTTCTGTCTCTAAACATATTGAAATATGTAATAGATAACACATAAAATTTGAAAAAAATTGTAAACTAATGTAATAAATTTACGGTTTAAACTCCAACTAAATCTCGATTAGTCATTTTGGACGTACCGATTAGTGATGTTTTGAACGTTGGCATTGTACGTTTGTATTGGCAGTGTACGTCGGTATAGTTGTTCAGCATTATACGTCTCAAGGTGGACTCAAGAAAAAAAAAAAGATAAAAATTGGTTCAGAAAGCTGGTGAAAAGATGTTTATATCACAAACGATCTATCTAAGTATGTTTACTATGGTTGGAGTAGTAGACATGAGAGATGCAATGAAAATGTCATCTTCATTGAAAATATTATCCAATCCAAATCCAAAAAATACAGTATGCTAAGTTTCGTTGACAGCGATGATACATACTGTAAAATAACAAGACAGTGATGATTGTGAGAGCCGAAACTCACACTGTCACAACTTATTTAGTGGGGGCTCGAAAATTCTATTTATAAAGAACTAAAGGACCGAAAATGCAAAGAGAGTTTTATTGATATTTTTCGAAAGTACAAGGGAAATTAGCAAAAGCTCATAGTCTTAAATTGCTAAAACTCCTAATACTCGGACTTGGGATGAATCTAACCCTTACATGAGCGTACATATATATACTGACAATCCTAGGAGGCTAAGACTTCAGATTTCCGATGTGGGACCTTGTCTTTCCTTCCCAGCCGCCGACCTAAGCTTTTTGGGCCCGATATCCGGCCCGAGAGTCTTCTGTGATCCATCCGCGCATTCTGACCCAAATCCGGCCCACCGATGAATAGTGAACCGTGAATAGTAAACTGATGAATAGTAATCCGATGAATAGTAATTTAAATCTCGGTTTAGGCTCAATTCGATTTTTCGGTTAACTTTGCCTCGGGATGAATGTTGGGGTCGAAATCCCCTCCTCGAAGATTGACGGAACGAGAAGTCAAGGTCGTGATCAAATGGAACTTATCCCGAACATGGAACGGACAAGCTAAGCAACTGCCCACGATCCGTCCAAGACATCAACCGGCGGCTGGGACAAGGCCAGCCGCGGGTCTTTTTACACCCACGGCCGGCGGCTGGGATAAGGCTAGCCGCCGTCTTCATTGATCCACGACCGGCGGCCGGGATAAGGCCAGCCGCCGGATCGTCACACGTCCATGACGGCGGCCGGGACAAGTGCCAGCCGCCGGATCGTCACACGTCCATGACGGCGGCGGGACAAGTGCCAGCCGCCGGATATTCACACGACCATGACCGGCGTCCGGGACAAGTGCCAGCCGCCGGATCGTCACACGTCCATGACCGGCGTCCGGGACAAGTGCCAGCCGCCGGATCGTCACACGTCCATGACCGGCGCCCGGACAAGTGCCAGCCGCCGGATCGTCACACGTCCATGACCGGCGGCCGGGACAAGTGCCAGCCGCCGGATCTTCACACGACCATGACCGGCGTCCGGAGACAAGTGCCAGCCGCCGGATCTTCATCACATACAAACCGGCGGCTGGGATAAGGCCGGCCGCCGGATCATCATCACATTCACACGATCGTTTCTCAAGACAAGACTCATTACCCCCACGAACGTCGTCCAGTCGACCGACCATCATGCCCGGACCGACCCGAGGATCATCCTTTGCATGTTTCTGACTCCAAAGACGTCCGTAAACATTCCCCGAAGGACCGTGACGAACGTCCAGCCGTCCGTGGACCAGTCGCCGAGCACACGAGCTAGAGGAACCGGCGGCTGGCCATCAACACCGAAACGGCGGCTGGAAGTTCAAACAAAAAACGGGCGATTCAAATCTCAGAAGTCGTAAAACGCTCGGAACACTATTCACGCGGGAAAAACCGTTAAAAACACTATTCATCCCGAGACAAGGTTAACCGAAAGATCGAATTGAGCTTAAACCGAGATTCGGATTACTATTCATCGGGTTACTATTCACGGATCACTATTCATCGGCGGGCGGATTTGGGTCAGAACGCGCGGACGGATCACGGAAGACTCTCGGGCCGGAAATCGGCCCAAAAAGCTTAAGTCGGCGGCTGGGAGCGAAGGACAAGGTCCCCAATCGGAAATCTGAAGTCTTAGCCTCCTAGGATTGCCAGTATATATATGTACGCTCATGTAAAGGTTAAATCCATCCCAGATCCGAGTATTAGGAGTTTTAGCAATTTAAGACTATTCAGCTTTTGCTATTTCCTTTGTACTTTCGGAAAATATCAATAAAATCTCCCTTTTTTCATCTTTTGCATTTTCGGTCCTTTAGTTCTTTATAAATAGAATTTTCGAGCCCCCATTAATATAAGTTTTGACAGTGTGAGTTTGGCTCTCACAGTTTGGCGCCGTCTGTGGGGACGAGAAATATTCTTAACCCTTAGAACAAAAAGGATATGAGACGAAGACGATGACCGAAGAACAATGGATTGGAGTTCGATGGATGGCAGCTGCGGCCTACGATGACTTTTCGGAGAAAGAAGCGCTGAAATAAACCATCCGCATAACGATCTTCTCGTGATCGGTCTTTCAATCGGAGGATACGAGATACCAGAGTCTTAGTGGACACTGGAGGAACGTGTGAACGTCATATTCCTGGAAACCCTTCGGAGAATGAACATTTTGAGCACAGCATCTCATAACCCATCCGAAACCGTTGACTGGTTTCTCCGGAAAGACGACAATGACAATAGGGACGATCCAACTCCCCGTGAAAGCAAAAGGAGTGGAGAAAGACACGAAGTTCTCGGTGATCGATTGCCCACGAATCTGCGACGCGATTGTGGGAACACCGTGGCTGAACTCAATGAGAGCCATCCCGTCAACTTACCCCCTGTGCCTAAAATTCCCGACTCCGACCGGAGTGGAAACGATTTGGGGACAGCAGAAAGATTCTCGAGCTTGTTTCCTGACGGAGCACAGATTGAGGAAGCCGGTAACCCCGATCTCAGCCGTGAACCGAAGTCCGACAAAGGAAAGGAAGAGCGGCAGCTGGCGAAACTTGAGCAAAAGTTACAAATTGAAGAATCCCGGGAAGCGGAGAAGGACCCCCCGTGTGAGCCAGTGATTTCGGTCAACATAGACGAAAAGAATCCAGAGCGGTGTACGAAATCGGAGCAAATTTGGAGGAGCCGATCAAGACTGAGTTAATCACCTTGTTAAAGGAGAACGCCGGGTCATTTGCATGGCAGCAGAAGATATGCCCGGGATTGACATCGGCATCACAAGCCACGAACTCAACGTAGACCCGACATTCAAACCGTGAAGCAGAAAAGACGGAAACTCGGACCAGAACGCGCCCAGGCGGTAAACGATGAAGTAGAAAGATTGCTCAAAGTCGGATCAATCACGGAAGTGAAATATCCCGACTGGTTAGCAAATCCGGTGGTAGTAAGAAGAAGAATGGAAAATGGCGAGTTTGCGTCGATTTCACTGATCTGAATAAAGCGTGTCCAAAAGACAGCTTTCCCCTTCCGCACATCGATCGATTAGTCGGCACACGACAGGGAACAAGCTGCTATCTTTCATGGACGCTTTCTCCGGATACAACCAAATCATGATGAATCCCGACGATCGAGACAAGACTGCCTTCATCACAGATCGCGGAACATACTGTTATAAGGTGATGCCATTCGGGTTAAAGAATGCCGCGCTACATACCAAAGGCTTGTCAACAAGATGTTCGCCGAACAACTCGGAAGAACGATGGAGTCTACATCGACGATATGTTGGTCAAGTCATTGGAGGAGAAAGACCACGTCACACACTTGCGGGAATGCTTTGAATAACTCAACCGGCACAACATGAAACTAAACCCCGCGAAGTGCAGATTCGGAGTAGCATCCGGCGAATTCCTCGGATATCTGGTAACTCATCGAGGGATAGAAGCCAACCCGAAGCAAATCAACGCCCTGATAGAGATGGCTTCGCCAAAAACCAAGAGAGAAATCCAAAGGCTGACCGGACGGGTCGCGGCGCTGAATCGGTTCATCTCGAGGTCGACGGACAAATGTTGCCCTTCTACGACACACTCAGGGGAAACAAAAGTTTGAGTGGACAGAGAAGTGTGAACAGGCGTTCCAAGAACTAAAGAAATACCTAGCAAGCCCACCCGTACTTTCAAAGCCGGTCGAAGGAGAGCCCCTTTTTCTGTATACGGCGGTATCATCAACGGCGGTAAGCGGGGTGCTGGTCAGAGAAGATCGCAACGAGCAAAAACCGGTCTTCTATGTAAGCCAGACCTTGGCGGACGCAGAAACTTGATAACCGCTAATGGAGAAGGCGGCCTTGGCAGTGGTGATGTGCGCACGGAAATTACGGCCTTATTTCCAGTCGCACACGATCATTTTACTCACGGTTTTTCCTCTCAGACGATCCTGCACAGTCCCAGTCAATCGGGACGTCTGGCAAAATGGGCGGTAGAATTAAGCGAGTACGATATCGAGTACCGAAGTAGAACATGCGCCAAATCACAGGTCCTTGCAGATTTTTTGATTGAACTCCCGACCACAGGCGTTAGTGAGCCGACGTCAAACTCGACGTGGGTTCTCCACGCAGACGGTCTTCGTCAAAGCAAGGTTCGGGAGTCAGGGTGCGGTTAACGTCACCAACTGGGGAAATCTTAGAACAGTCGTTCAGTGGCTCTTCAACGCTTCCAACAACGAAGCGGAGTACGAAGCCTTGATCGCTGGACTGAAACTCGCCCTCGGACTCAAAATCCAAAATCTGCAAGCATTTTGCGATTCCCAGCTGGTGGCAAATCAATTCAGCGGAGACTATGAAGCAAAAGACGACCGGATGGAAGCATATCTCAAAATTGTCCGGGAGCTCGCAAAACAATTCAAAAAATTCGAACTCACAAGAATCCCGCGAGGAGAAAACGCCCCGGCCGATGCATTGGCGGCCCTAGCATCAACGTCTGCCCCGGGAGAAAGTCGAATCATTCCCGTCGAATTCATAGAATAACCAAGCATCGATCCACCACAAGTCATCAACCTTATACAACTCCCGGAAGGAGAAGACGAAGAAGAGCCTCCGGAAGAAGAGTTAGCAACTGGTCCACGGAAGAATATGGTTGCGATCGCGGATGGATGGCTCGATACGAACATACATCATGGACGGGGAAGTCCCGGCGGACAAATGGGCTGCACGAAAACTAAAGCCCAAGCGGCCCGCTTCGTTCTCCTCGACGGCAACATCTACAAATGGAGGATCTCCGGACCATTAATGGTCTGCGTGGAAAAAGAAAAGGCAAGACGAATTATGGAAGAAGTCCATAGTGGGTCGTGCGGAAATCACTCCGGAGGAAGAGCTCTCGCAATCAAAATCAAGCGGCATGGACACTATTGGCCAACCATGATAAAAGATTGCGAGAAGTTCTCCCTCAAATGCGAGAAATGCCAGAGGCACGCGCCGGTGATCCATCAGCCCGCAGAACTGCTCTCGTC